>JAOPSE010001035.1:0-204541 GCA_029449295.1 Zea luxurians | reverse complement strand
AGATAAAACAAAGGAGAACAACTTTGCTTAAGAGTGTAAGCATAGTTGTTAAGAAGAAATTGGAAATAATTAAGCCCAAAGTTGGACTGTCAGGCTGATGGAACTCTGAAATTCAGAATTTCAGTGTAATAGAGCTAACTTTGGACTTGGATTCAACCTTGATCCAGTGCTCAACTAAGTTTAATCCCTATAGTTGAGTTGTAGCTGGTTTATAGTACTATAATATTGCTGCAAAGATCTGGATGTGTTGCCACAGAAATTTGAGAGAAAATGAGGCCCAAACTCTGTCTGTCAAACCGACTGAAGAGCATTCGCCATGGTACAGTAAGTCCCAAACTGAAGAAGATCACGATTCCCCCCCCCCCCCTCGTCGGTGATCTCTCGCCGGTGGTTGATTGCTCGCCGCAATTCGTGCACCATGGTTAATAGATAAGCTCGGGCAGGTAAATATCTGGCGCCCGGATTGGGTTTAGCCTCGTGGCGGCTAAGCCCGCCGTACTTCCTCCCCAGCTCACCGGTCGCTCGGATAACTCTCACCGCCGTCGAGCTGTCGCCGTTGCGCGCCACGTGCTTATGCGCTAGCTCTCGTCACGGTGAATCATGCGGTGCATGTCCGGTGATCACCGGAACACCTGCCACGGTGAAAGGCCACCTGTGTCATGCGCCAGAGCCCTTTTCCCCTCCGGCCACCAGCTTTGCTCGGCTAAATTGAGCGCCACCGCCTAAGCCTCCTATAAATTGCCGCCACCACTCGCTCTGTTAGGTAATTGTGCAACCAGTGGAGCCATTCGTGCCTTGAATCGTTCCTTAGAGCTCGAGAATCTCTTGTTTTCCCAAAAACAGTTCTCCGCCGCCGTGAAAGCACCCTCGCCGTGGCCAGCCCTCCACAGGTCTGATCATGCCCTCTCTGTTCTCGTTTTAGCATCCTTGTATACTGGTGATGCTCACCAACCCGCTCAATTGAACTGGACCACCACACATCACCCGGAACGCGTGCCATTATCCTCATCGTCCGCGGTTCACGTGGACAGAGGTTGATAGCTTACCAATCGTGAAATTAAGTTGGGGGAATTGATCGGGGAAGGTCCAATTTCGTGTTCGCCGCTCGGGAGCGCCGGTCATTGCCCCGTTCGGCCAGTCTGCAAGCTCGCCGGAGCTTCCCCGCGCTTACCGTCGTTGGCGACTTCGACATGGAAGGAAATAGAAACCGAAGGACCTTAGTGCAAACTATCAGCGACTCTGAGTAACAGTGAAGGAACCCGTTCCCAGTTAGCAAAAACCTCGAGGGCCTTTCTGCGAAGTTTCCACCGTGGCGCGGGCGCGCCCCGCTTTCCCTGTGTTACTGGGCCACCTGGGCTGAAACCGGCCCAGTACTGTTTAGTCTTTTCCTTTTTCTTTTTCAGTGAAGCTTTAGGAAATTGTAGAAAATTATAGAAAAATGATAAAATGTCAAACCAATTTTCCTAGACTTCTTATTTTCCATAGTATTTAATAAAAATAGTTTAATTATTTTTAGATTAAATAAGGAATTTTGGAGTATTTAAAGTAGCTTAAAACATTAGTTCTGGATTTTTAGAAAATAGATAATCATTCCAAAAATGCCCAAACTTTTGATATGAGCTCTACACATTATTTAGAAGCCTTGGGTAGAGTTTGGTTTGATTTGGACCTTGTTTGATAACTAGAACCCAAAACCCCCACCCCTGCTATTTGAATTCCTTTACTCACTCCGGAAACCCTAAGTTCTCGGAGTTCCATGAAGGAAAGTTGTATTCAAGACCTTAGATAATAAATTCTTATTATCTTTGCACTCTCATGAGCATTACATGGCATTCATTCTTATATACATATATATGGTTATCTTTAGAAAATGAAGAAGAAATCGAAGTAACTGAAGATAAGACATCACCACCACCTTCGGAATCTCAGACAGGAAACTATTTCTACCTTGATATCTGCGGGTCCGAGCCTGACTCACCTATCAACGAAGGCAAGCCCCGGTGCATTTACCACCTTCCTTGATGTTTTTAAATCTTTCTCACTTGATTAATGCATTAGGTGATAGGAGTTGAATGCTTAAACAATTCCTGCATTGACTTCCTTGAACTTGATTACCTTCCTTAAAACCCTGCTTTTACAAAAGGTTTTTACTATGCTTAGTGATGCTCTAGCAAAACAAAAGGTTTTGTTTTACAAAAGATGATTGGCAAAGTGGGAAGGATGTTTTTGAAAATACAACTTGATGGTGGATCCATCACGGCCGTGATAGGTTCAACATCGGAAAAGATGTACCTCTATCAGGTACCAAGTTTTGGGTTTGAAATGATTAAGCTAAGACCGGGCGGGTGACTTACACGAGAAGGAGAGTCTCGGTGTAGTGTCTCCGTCTGAGTCGACTAAGGACCGTCTCGATGTAGGCCTGCTGACCGAGGACCCTTTAACTGGTCACATGCCTCGTCATGGGTAAGCTTTGCCTCGGGCAGACTAAGGCCAGAATAAGATAACACGGAATGGGCATGGAGCGGTGGCGAGAGTAGCGTGTACCCTCCATGGCAAGAGGCTGGACGGTGGTGTATTTGTGCTCTCAGTTCGCGTGAACCTGATCTGGTCTTAAGAACCCCAGTGGCGTGTTGACATATGTAAGGGTTAAGTGCTACATATGTCGTGTGATTGGAGATCCTTAGCTGAGTATAACCGATTTGGATTGCCATACCTCCGCGGTTATGGAGACTTGGCCACTGACCTATACGTAGAACTCCAGTAAAGATGAGGGACTTGTTAAGAAATTGGCTAGTAAAGGTTAAGTGATTGAACTAGGTTAGAAAGAACTCTAGATGCAGGTAATTTTACCTAACTTGACAATAAAATTGGATTTTAAGGATCCACTTTTAGTAAGCTTTTATGCAAAACAGAGTCTTTGATCATTGAGAAGCCTTACCTTGACTCCCTTATAACCAGCATACCCTTGAGAGTCTTTTCTTTAGTCGGGTAAGACTTGCTGAGTAATTCCATACTTAGGGTTTTATTCCCTATTGTTTTTAGGTGAGGAAGCAGCAAATTTTTGTTGCTTTTGTACCAAGGTGGTGCCAAATGAAGAAAAGCAAGAATGAAGCTGCGGGAGGAACTAGTCCTCCATAAAAACTTTTATGTAAGAACTTATCGGGAGGAGTTTTTACCTCCCTTGGTATTGTAATAATAAGTATTCTGCACTCGTGTTTATATGCTGGTCTGTAATAACTAACTTTATCTTACTTTCAAATAAATGTAAGTTATGTAATCGCTTCTGCATTGTTGTATCTCTGATGTTCTGTAATGTATGCGTGACGGGTGAAACGCTCTTGGGAAAGGTAAGAAAAGCAGATACCGAACTTTTCAAGTAATTCAGGGGCATCTACAGGGTTGTCTGAGGTCCATTGGACAAGGACAACTGTAGGTGGGCCTAATAACTTGGGAGGTTCCGTCACAGCTGGTATCGGAGCAAAGCCCTTCCCTGCAGATATTACGAGGCATCTTCAAAAGGATTTTCTAAAGACTTACCTAGAAAGATTTCTTCCATTCTTACCCCTTATATCTGAAGAATCTATATGAAAGACCAGATAGGAGGAGTGCAATGTATAGATGGTATGAATCAACTAAGGTTGGTTCTGTAATTATACATGCATCATGCTAAGAACCATACTAATAAAATTTCCCCCTTAGAGAAATGCCGCCGCGCACGAGGAAACGCGCAAGTCAACTGGCCCAATTGGTGTACCCCGTCATCAACTCGCTCCCAAACATGACGATAGTAGTAGCGGGAGTAACGATCCAATTGGGGATCTTAAAGCCCAAGTAAATCAGCTTCAAGCAGAGCGTCAATGTAGGACGAACATATGGGTCGCGGATGGCGACAGAATAAACGAATTAAGAAGCCACATCCGCCGTCTGCAGGATCAGCTCGCTGATCGAGACTTAGCACTTGATTGGGCAGTTCAGTCTCGTTTGCTTGCCTGGGCTAAGGAAGCAAAGGCTCGAGCCCGAGTCGAAGAACTTAGCTCAGCTATTGATAATCTGCAGGCATATTGCAATACCGTACATGAAGAAGTTCATGTACTGTATTCGCAATTGCACCCCAACGTACCTGCAAACCCTGTCGGGACAGAAGCCGGACCTTCTCATGAAGCTGGAGAAGCTTTTGATGGTGAACTGGACCTCTTCAAGCCCCCTCCCTCCATGAAGTTGGTCGACGAATGGTATCCCATGCCCGACAGTGAAGCTACTAAGAGTGATAGGAAGTAGGAATAGTATAGTTGTAAAATTAGTAGTGTTATTGTATAATGGGTACTGTACTCCTGTTGTACAAATTCGAGTCTGTAACATTACTCTTTTTAGTAATGTAAATTGGATGGTTTTTTTCTTTGGCATACTATATTTGTTTCCAAATGTTTGTTGCCACAGATGCCATCCAAGACCCGATCACAGGATGCAGCCGGAACCTCCAATGGGAGGGAGTCCACCCCGAATCCACCTCCAGTCCCTCCCACACTTGCCGAGGCTATTGCCACCTTGGTAAATGCAACCGCGGATAATACCCGTTTCCTATGGGAAATGGTGGGTCAGCAGTTTCAGCAACAAGGCGGACGGGGCTATCCGCAAGGGCCCTGTGAGACATCCTATTTAGACTTCTCCGAAACGCATCCACCGCTGTTTGTCAAAGCCGAAGACCCGTTAGAGGCAGACGAATGGATTCGTGTCACCAAGAAAAAGTTTGGATTTCTGCGATGTTCTGAAACCCAGAAGCCCTTGTTCGCAGCCCAGCAACTGCGCGGCCCTGCCAGCACTTGGTGGGGAAATTTTATGGCCGTTCAACCAGGCAATCATCAGATAACATGGGAAGAATTTAAGCTGGCCTTCCGTGAACATTACATACCAGAAGGTGTACTTCACATGAAACAAGAAGAATTTATGAAGCTGAAGCAAGGAGGGGATACTGTTAATCAGTATCTCAATAAATTCAATCATTTGTCACAGTATGCAATCGATCAAGTGAACACTGATCTGAAGAAGAAGAATTGTTTCATGCGAGGACTGAATGACAGGATGCAAAGAAAAATGGCTACTTGCATTGACCTTACCTATGGAAGGGCTGTCGCACAGCACTGGCAGTCGAATCCAAATATGCAAGTTCTGGAAAGATCAAGGGGAGTGGAGGAAACAGGCCTACTCAGGGCCCTGAGAAACGGCCACGGTTTGTTATCCGGCCTGTTAATCAGGGTCATTCTTCAGCACGTCCACCCTCCTTCCCATTTAAACAGCCAGTATTCATCCGTCCCAACACTGCCCCTACAACAACAAGTTAGCCGGGTGCCCCTGGCACTCGATTCCCTGCTCTTTCTAGTTCATCGACAGGATGTTTCAATTGTGGAAAATCTAGGCATTTTATCAAGGATTGCCCTTATCCGAAGCAGAACAAGTCAAACAATCCACAAGGATCTAGGAATTTATCTCAAGCCAAGGGAAATACTATGGGCAAAAATACAAAGAATACGGGACGCATATATTATACACAAGTGGCCACTACGTTGGATGGTGAACCGGTCATGATGGGTACGTTCCTTGTGGCCAATCATCCCGCAATTATTCTCTTTGATTCTGGTGCTTCCCATACATTCATCAGCAAGAAATTTGTGGAGCAACATTGTATTTCATACCATGAATCATAAGAGGGGTTTAAAATTCAGTCACCTGGGGGACAAATCTTCACTAGAGAAGTGGCCTATCAAGTGCCCATAAGACGGGACTTTCCTACTAATATGATAGTTCTAAAAGGCCAAGACGTAGATGTGATTTTGGGCATGAATTGGCTGGCCCGACATAAAGCAACACACAACACTGATCAGAGAACCATCAGGTTGAGTCATAATCAAGAAGAAATTCTCTTGCCTATCCCCATTCCAACCAAAATTACTGGCAGAGTTTATGAAGCCATTATACCGGAAGTCAAGGATATTCCGGTGGTATGCGAGTTCCCAGATGTCTTTCCAGAAGATTTGCCTGGATTGCCACCCGAGAGGGATGTAGAGTTTGTAATTGAATTGAAGCCCGGTACGGCTCCCATTTCTCGAAGATCGTACCGTATGCCTCCAAATGAGTTGGCGGAACTAAAGATTCAGTTACAAGATCTACTATCAAAAGGATTCATCCGGCCAAGCTCGTCACCATGGGGTTGTCCGACCATATTCGTCAAGAAGAAGGATCAAACTTTACGGATGTGTGTGGATTATCGACCCCTGAATGAGGTCACTATCAAGAATAAGTACCCTCTTCTACGGATTGACATTTTATTTGATCAACTGACCGGGGCGAGGGTATTCTCCAAGATTGATCTCAGATCGGGCTATCATCAGATCCGTATTCGGTCCGAGGATATACAAAAGAACGCATTCACTACGCGGTATGGGTTATTCGAGTACCCGGTAATGTCTTTCGGACTGACAAATGCTCCTGCCCACTTCACTTATTTAATGAACTCGGTATCATGCCCGAGTTGGACAAGTTTGTGGTGGTCTTCATTGACGATATTCTAATTTATTCCAAGAATGAAGAGGAGCATGCTCAACACTTACGGACTGTGTTAACGCGCTTGAGAGAACATCAATTATATGCCAAGTTCAGTAAGTGCGCATTTTGGCTGGAAGAAATTCAATTTCTGGGACATGTTCTATCTGCCAGGGGGATTGCGGTAGATCCCAGCAAAGTCAAGGACATTTTGGAGTGGAAACCCCAACCACTGTTCACCAAGTCCGAAGTTTCCTTGGACTGGCTGGTTATTACCGCTGATTTATACCAGATTTTTCTAAACTTGTGAAGCCAATCACAAGTCTATTGAAGAATGATACTAAATTCAATTGGTCTTCCAACTGTAATGAAGCTTTTGAGAAATTGAAGACATTATTAACCACTGCTCCGGTATTGGCTCAACCGGATATTAACAAGCCATTTGGTGTGTATTGTGACGCATCTGGCAGTGGTCTCGGCTGTGTATTAATGCAAGAAGGCCGAGTAATTGCGTATGCTTCAAGGCAGTTACGCCGGCATGAGGAGCATTATCCTACTCATGATCTGGAGCTAGCTGTAGTGGTTCATGCTCTGAAGATATGGCGTCATTATCTACTGGGAAATGTCTGTCATATTTACACAGACCACAAAAGTTTGAAATATATCTTTACCCAGTCTGAACTCAACATGAGACAAAGGAGATGGCTTGAGCTTATTAAAGATTATGAACTGGAGATCCATTATCACCCACGCAAGGCTAATGTAGTGGTAGATGCACTCAGTCGCAAGGCCTCCTGCCATTGCCTAACTATGGGGACTTCTGACATTACGTTGTGCCAGGAGATGGAGAATCTAAACCTGGGTATGATTCAACATGGGACTTCAAATCACTTGAAGCTTGAGTTAGTCATCCTGCAAAGGATAATTGACGCACAAAAGAATGATGAAGGCATGAAACACATACGTGAAAAGATAAAGGCTGGAAAAGCCAATTGTTTCCAACAAGATAATCAAGGTGTGGTATGGTTTAATAACCGCATAGTGGTGCCGAAGAATGAAGAAGTCCGCCAGCAAATTCTTGATGAGGCACATCTTAGCCGCTATTCTATTCATCCCGGAAGCACTAAGATGTATTAAGATCTAAAACAACATTATTGGTGGACGAAAATGAAGATCGAGATTGCACGCTATGTGGCTAGATGTGACATTTGCAAGCGTGTCAAAGCCATACACCTAAAAGCTGCTGGTCCATTACAGTCTCTACCAATACCAACATGGAAATGGGAAGATATAAGTATGGACTTTATTGTGGGATTGCCCAGGACCGCAAAAGGGTATGACTCTATCTAGGTTATTGTTGATTGGTTTACGAAAATTGCTCCACAGTTCGGCCTATCATCCTCAAACAAGTGGGCAGACTGAGAGGGTTAATCAAATACTCGAAGATATGCTACGGGCATGTGTGCTGGACTTCTCACAGAAATGGGATGAATGTTTGCCATTAGCGGAATTCTCATATAATAATAGCTATCAAGAAAGCATCAAGATGGCACCCTTTGAAGCTTTATATGGACGACGATGTCGAACTCCGCTAAGTTGGTCTGAACCAGGTGAAAGGTACTTCTTCAGGCCTGACCTGGTAAAAGAAATTGAAGAGAAGGTTCAGAGAATAATACATAATTTGAAGAAAGCTCAAACCCGTCAGAAGAGTTATGCAGACAAACGACGAATGCCCTTATATTTTCTTGAGGGAGACTATGTCTACCTAAAGGTTTCGCCAATGAAGGGTGTATCGCGTTTCGGGGTCAAAGGGAAACTTGCACCACGATATATTGGTCCTTTTCTCATTCTTGAAAGATATGGGCCAGTGGCGTATCGAATCCAACTACCCAAAACTTTGTCTGTTGTACATAATGTGTTCCACGTGTCCCAATTGAAGAAATGTCTTCGGGTACCAGATCGAACCGTTGAAGTGACAGATGTTGTCCTTGAACCAGACTTAACATATTCAGAGCATCCTATTCGAGTCTTGGATCAAAAGGACAGGATTACCCAGAGAAAAACTCTCAAGTTTTACAAGATACAGTGGAACCAACATTCCGAAGATGAGGCTACATGGGAAACTCAAGACTTTTTAGATAAGAATTTCCCAGGCTTTTTTAGCCTCTTGTAATTTGTAAAGTGTACAACATTGTTATAATAAAGGAGTGAGTCCCAACCCACCCTTGCCTTGTACCAAAAATAAGGAAATAAAAATTTGAAGCATTTCCTTTTCCATTACCTACCCTAGGACTTTTAATCTCGGGACGAGATTCTTTTATGGGGGGAAGGATGTAACACCCCTGGTGTTACTGCTACTAAAACTTGAGCATGACATCATAAACATTGGCATTGCATATGTTTGACACACCTAGAGTGCATTCACTAGGTAAAAATTTCAAACAAGTTGTATTGTTCTAGTGTTTTGCAAATAGAACCCTGGAATAGGGGACTTAACCCTAAATAGGGTTTAAAGGGGTAAAACATGACCCAAATTGAGAAAACCCTAAGGTTTAAGTAAAACAATCATAAAATGTTCCTAAGAATGAACTTGAATTACATTTATACCCCTAAGATACCAGAAACCCTAATTGAAACCCTTGAAAACCCTAAATCCAAACCCTAGGGGGCCTATGTGCAAAACAGTGCACATTTGGACTAAAGTGTAAAAAATACAATGTTAAAGCATATAAAGTTACATGGTTCACATTTATGAAGATTTACAAGCCAAACCCTAAGTTTTGGACAAATTTGCAAAAAGACCCCAATTGTGATTCCACTCTAAGTCTGAAAAATAGTGTTATGGGCTCAACTTTTGAGTTTTGTAACTTTCAAATTCTAGGGTTTTTGCCCTAGGTCACCACATCAAACTTGTAGATCAAACAAAGGAGAACAACTTTGCTTAAGAGTGTAAGCATAGTTGTTAAGAAGAAATTGGAAATAATTAAGCCCAAAGTTGGAATGTCAGGCTGATGGAACTCTGAAATTCAGAATTTCAGTGTAACAGAGCTAACTTTGGACTTGGATTCAACCTTGATCCAGTGCTCAACTAAGTTTAATCCCTATAGTCAAGTTGTAGCTGGTTTATAGTACTATAATATTGTTGCAGAGATCTGGATGTGTTGCCACAGAAATTTGAGAGAAAATGAGGCCCAAACTCTGTCTGTCAGACCGACTGAAGAGCATTCGCCATGGTACAGTAAGTCCCAAACTGAAGAAGATCACGATTCCCCCCCCCCTTGCCGGTGATCTGTCACTGGTGGTTGATTGCTCGCCGCGATTCGTGCACCATGGTTAATAGATAAGCTCGGGCAGGTAAATATCTAGCGCCCAGATTGGGTTGAGCCTCGTGGCGGCTAAGCCCGCCGTACTTCCTCCCCAGCTCACCGGTCGCTCGGATAACTCTCACCGCCGTCAAGCTGTCGCCGTTGCGTGCCACGTGCTTAGGCGCTAGCTCTTATCACGGTGAATCATGCGGTGCATGTCCGGTGATCACCAGAGCACCTGCCACAGTGAAAGGCCACCTGTGTCATGCGCCAGAGCCCTTTTCCCCTCCGGCCGCCAGCTTTGCTCGGCTAAATTGAGCGCCACCGCCTAAGCCTCCTATAAATTGCCGCCACCACTCGCTCTGTTAGGTAATTGCGCAACCAGTGGAGCCATTCGTGCCTTGAATCGTTCCCTAGAGCTCGAGAATCTCTTGTTTTCCCAAAAACAGTTCTCCGCCGCCGTGAAAGCACCCTCGCCGTGGCCAGCCCTCCACAGGTCTGATCATGCCCTCTCTGTTCTCGTTTTAGCATCCTTGTATACTGGTGATGCTCACCAACCCGCTCAATTGAACTGGACCACCACCCATCACCCGGAACGCGTGCCATTATCCTCATCGTCCGCGGTTCACGTGGACAGAGGTTGATAGCTTACCAGTCGTGAAATTAAGTTTGGGGAATTGATCGGGGAAGGTCCAATTTCGTGTCCGTCGCTCGGGAGCGCCGCCCCGTTCGGCCAGTCTGCAAGCTCGCCGGAGCTTCCCCGCGCTTACCGTCGTCGGGGACTTCGACGTGGAAGAAAATAGAAACCGAAGGACCTTAGCGCAAACTGTCAGCGACTCTGAGTAACAGTGAAGGAACCCGTTCCCAGTTAGCAAAAACCCCGAGGGCCTTTCTGCGAAGTTTCTACTGCGGTGCGGGCACGCCCCGCTTTCCCTGTGTTACTGGGCCGCCTGGGCTGAAACCGGCCCAGTACTGTTTAGTCTTTTCCTTTTTCTTTTTCAGTGAAGCTTTAGGAAATTGTAGAAAATTATAGAAAAATGATAAAAATGTCAAACCATTTTTTCTAGACTTCTTATTTTCCATAGTATTTAATAAAAATAGTTTCATTATTTTTAGATTAAATAAGGAATTTTGGAGTATATAAAGTAGCTTAAAACATTAGTTCTGGATTTTTAGAAAATAGATAATCATTCCAAAAATGCCCAAACTTTTTATATGAGCTCTACACATTATTTAGAAGCCTTGGGTAGAGTTTGGTTTGATCTGGACCTTGTTTGATAACTAAAACCCAAAACCCCCACCCCTGCTCTTTGAATTCCTTTACTGACTCCGGAAACCCTAAGTTCTCGGAGTTCTATGAAGGAAAGTTGTATTCAAGACCTTAGATAATAAATTCTTATTATCTTTGCACTCTCATGAGCATTACATGGCATTCATTCTTATATACATATATATGGTTATCTTTAGAAAACGAAGAAGAAATCGAAGTAACTGAAGAGAAGACATCACAACCACCTTCGAAATCTCAGGCAGGAAACTGTTTCTACCTTGATATCTGCGGGTCCGAGCCTGACTCACCTATCAACGAAGGCAAGCCCCGGTGCATTTACCACCTTCCTTGATGTTTTTAAATCTTTCTCACTTGATTAATGCATTAGGTGATAGGAGTTGAATGCTTAAACAATTCCTGCATTGACTTCCTTGAACTTGATTACCTTCCTTAAAACCCTGCTTTTACAAAAGGTTTTTACTATGCTTAGTGATGCTCTAGCAAAACAAAAGGTTTTGTTTTACAAAAGATGATTGGCAAAGTGGGAAGGATGTTTTCAAAATACAACTTGATGGTGGATCCATCACGGCCGTGATGGTTTCAACATAAGAAAAGATGTACCTCTGTCAGGTACCAAGCTTTGGGTTTGAAATGATTAAGCTGAGACCGGGCGGGTGACTTGCACGAGAAGGAGAGTCTTGGTGTAGTGTCTCCGTCTGAGTTGATTAAGGACCGTCTCGATGTAGGCCTGCTGACCGAGGACCCTTTAACTGGTCACATGCCTCGTCATGGGTAAGCTTTGCCTCGGGCAGACTAAGGCCAGAATAAGATAACACGGAATGGGCGTGGAGCGGTGGCGAGAGTAGCATGTGCCCTCCGTGGCAAGAGGCTGGACGGTGGTGTATCTGTGCTCTCGGTTCACGTGAACCTGATCTGGTCTTAAGAACCCCGGTGGCGGGTTGACATATGCAAGGGTTAAGTGCTACATATGTCGTGTGATTGGAGATCCTCAGCTGAGTATAACCGATTCGGATCGCGGTACCTCCGCGGTTATGGAGACTTGGCCACTAACCTATACGTAGAACTCCAGTAAAGATGAGGGACTTGTTAAGAAATTGGCTAGTACAGGTTAAGTGATTGAACTAGGTTAGAAAGAACTCTAGATGCAGGTAATTTTACCTAACTTGACAATAAAATTGGATTTTTAAGGATCCACTTTTAGTAAGCTTTTATGCAAAACAGTGTCTTTGATCATTGAGAAGCCTTACCTTGACTCCCTTATAACCAGCATACCCTTGAGAGTCTTTTATTTAGTCGGGTAAGACTTGCTGAGTAATTCCATACTCAGGGTTTTATTCCCTATTGTTTTTAGGTGAGGAAGCAGCAATTTTTTGTTGCTTTTGTACCAAGGTGGTGCCAAATGAAGAAAAGCAAGAATGAAGCTGCGGGAGGAACTAGTCCTCCATAAAAACTTTTATGTAAGAACTTATCGGGAGGAGTTTTTACCTCCCTTGGTATTGTAATAATAAGTATTCTACACTCGTGTTTATATGCTGGTCTGTAATAACTAACTTTATCTTACTTTCAAATAAATGTAAGTTATGTAATCGCTTCTGCATTGCTGTATCTCCGATGTTCTGTAATGTCTGCGTGACGGGTGAAACGCTCTTGGGAAAGGTAAGAAAAGCAGATACCGAACTTTTCAAGTAATTCAGGGGCATCTACAGGGTTGTCTGAGGTCCGTTGGACAAGGACAACTGTAGGTGGGCCTAATAACTTGGGAGGTTCCGTCACATGTAATCACTGTGTACGTGAGTTTCTGATCCTGGCATGTACATGGTTTGTATTCAGTTTGCCTTCCAAAACCGGGTGTGACGGTACCTGGGATCTCAAGTCTAAGGCAAGTTGTGCCCTTGATCACTCCTTTTTACCTAATAATGTTCCTATTAATCACTGTGACATGCTCAGGTTAATTTGATGGGACCTAATAGGTTTCCCCAGTATTGTTTATCCCACACCTTGTTTGCCACTGAACTTTTGGGTAGTTTTGCTATTGCTCTACCTGGTTTTGGGATTAATATTACATTATGATCATATTCCAATTATGTTGTTGTTGTAATTATTTTTCATGACAAGATCATTGTGTTAATTAGAACATGGAGCAAAACTTGAGTAAACAGTGCTACCACAAGGGTGGAATCCTTGGCCAAGTAATTAGGAAAGCTAGGGAGAGGTTACCTTACCCGGAAGGGGCAAGCAAGGAGGCGTCACTGCTAGAGTATAGGGAGGTCCTCGAGTCGAACTGTCTGTAAAGCTTTTTGGACGAGGGATTCCTATGCTTCCTTCTTCCTGAATCCATAGCGGGTTTTCTCGAACTAGTGGAACTTTGGAAAGGCCTTGTAGTGCTACCCTGCCTCGCTTCCTCGGAAGAGGTGTATGGGGTCTGATCAACCCCGTGGCAAATGGGTAACACGACTTGTGGGTAAAGATGTACAACCTCTACAAAGTGTAAAACTGGTATATCAGTCATGCTCACGGTCAAGAGCGACTCAGGACTCTCGCATGATTAATTTATGGAACTAAACTTAATTTGTCATACACATTGCATCGCGGGTGTTGTTATTAATCTTGATCTCTTATTTAATTGGGTTGGTATCTACTTATACGTAGTAACTGCTAATAAAATTTTGACCAACTTTAAAAGCAATGCTCGGCTTTAACCATCTCCTTTGGTAAGCCTTAGACTTCACATGAGCTCCCACCTTTGGTGAGTTCATGCACATTATTCACCACAACATGAGCTCCCACTCACATCCCCAAGGTCAAGAACAGGTACCACAGGAGGGGGCCCATGAAGGATGTCGTGATGAGTTCGTGAGTGGTCTAGACCGTTGTCTCCTAGTCAACATTGGTTGCTGGATCGTTGACTTTGTATGATGTAATTATTTAACTATTTTGTACATAACTCTGTTATATATTGAAGTTGTGACATCCGTTTTTGTACCATGAGTCATCTATCATATGTGTGAGACTGATCCTATCACACTTGGTGATTATTTCGTGCCTAGGTTTTGGACCTCTAAAATCCGAGTGTGATAGAAGTGGTATCAGAGGAATGTTGACTGTAGGACAAAACCTAGATAGAACTGGATAACCCTTACCTACTTACCTTTGCTACTCTGATTCTTTCTAAACCCACCTTAATCTTTTCTCATATATTGCTGCTTTACTCTGATTATTCTTACCTTTTCACTTCTAAAGACAAAAGTGGATTTCACACTTTGAGACCCTGTACCTAAAGTGACCTTTAGGAATAGGAGACCTAATCTTAGGAACAAAAACAAAACTATTTTTGTAAGTATCTAGAGGCTTGAATGTTTGTTCTTATGATAATTCTTTGATTTGGTTCTTTGACTGAGTGTGATAAGTTGTGGAGTAATGTCCACAATTGCATCTGCATATACATATAGGCATAAAAAATGTAAATTAGACAAGCTAGATTATTCCCCATTAAAATGTAGCTAGCATCACAGATCTATTTATCTTAACAGATTCTATCTTATCCTCATTAATTTATCTTGTCCCAATTAGCATACTTATCTCACCCGAGAGTAACAATCATGATCTAATCCAAATTATTTAAATCTTATTTAAGACTAATCTAGACACACCAATCTAATGTAGATCCCATCTAATCCAATACGATTTAATCTAATGTGAATTACTTAATAGGTTAATTAATGCTAGGTGAAATAGAATAGACCCTACTCATATGAACATGTTTTAACCTAGATTGGTACCTTAGACCAACTTGGCTATGAACAAACGAGTTAACCAACATATTCGTGATAATCATCCATTCCAACCGAACATCAAACTAGATCTTGACCTACTTAATGTAGTCTATCCCACTCGCAGCTACCTTAGCCATATGTCCCTAACTCGGATGGAGATACCAAGACCGAAGAAGGGATAGATCAACCTCGACAAGGAAGAGATCCTCCTCATAAAATGAAGGATAGAAGTCAACCCTGATCTCCAAATGCGCTGGGGAACAACACCCAAGATGGAGTCTTACCTTGCCCTAATCTTTCTTACTATCCTTGCTCTAACCACATCTCATTATTCCTAGGTGGCCTTACATAAAAGATGCTTATGCTTCCCCA
Source organism: Zea luxurians (assembly GCA_029449295.1). Classification (NCBI taxonomy): domain Eukaryota; kingdom Viridiplantae; phylum Streptophyta; class Magnoliopsida; order Poales; family Poaceae; genus Zea; species Zea luxurians. Next base: position 189,263 of record JAOPSE010001035.1, on the reverse strand, counting down.
ATAACCTACTAATTATTGGAAAGAAAAACATTTTGTTAATGGAACCAATTTTTAAAAGAAAGTTAAACTACACATAGAACTTTCTGCATCCCTTTCTTACTAATCTCGAGGACGAGATTAATTTTAAGGGGGTAGAATTTGTAACACCCCAAACTACAATTTTGGGATTTAGGAAAAAAATCTCTAAAAAGTTTAAAATTTTAAATATCCTTCTAATAAAGTTATGAATTGGAGCTAATTTTCCTAAAGCTAAATAAAATGGGGAATATAAAATTTTAGAGGTATTTAACTATTTTATTAAATAAATAATATGGTAAAATAGTTTACAAGAATTATTCCTTTCATGAGTTATAGTGGGAGAGTAGGTAGTTTTAAGAGAGTAAGATTTAATTAAAGTTTAAATTTTTCTTATGTGAATGATTCTTTGTTTTGGAGCATTTACTTTAAAGAACGCAATAATAAATAAATAATCCAAATATATATATATATGCAATTATGATGGTTTTTTTATTATGCATTTAGTTTGTATTTGAAGTTTAATTTGGATTTGAAACCTAGATTTGAAAACAAAGCTGAAAAAAGAAAAAGAAAAAAGATACAGACTCATACCTGCGTCTTGGGGCGAATTCCTGGTATCGCGGCCCAACTTCCCTTTCCCACGCCCCAACCACACATTGCCTACGCGCACAAGCTTCCTCACCGCCAGGTGGGCCACCCCTATTGGTGATGTCCTCTCCTCCTATTCCTGTTCCGCGTCGAGCTTAACAAACTCGTCGTTCTCGTCGGATTAGAAATCGCGCATGTGGTCGTTTCCCCTTGTCCTGTGCATAAATAGCCAGTCATTGTCCCTTGATAATCCACCCGGGACTCCTAGGGGACCAGCTTGTGTGCTCCATACTGTAGGCGAGGGATTCAAGCAGAGAGAGGTGGGCGAGTTGGCCGCTGACATCGTTCCCCAACTAATGTCGATAATCGGAGTCCATGAATTGGCTTGGGAGCTTCGCCATGACGCAGGGAATGTTTCCGAGGCCGCGCCGTAAAGGGGTGTTCCTCGGGACGTCTTCAATTCCTCGTCGGAGTTGCACACGGCAATGGAACCGGACTGCGGTGGCTAGCTCTGTCGCCAACACCACTGCGGGTAAGATCGTTACCTTGATGTTGTTGTCACCCCTGCATCACTTGTCGTCGATTGGGTCATAGTTTTGGGCATGGGAGCGCGAAACCACGTTCGTCGGCCATGGTCCGCCGCGGGTGGCCAGCGTGCCACCACGCATGTTGGTTGCTGCGAGGGAGAACCACGCAGAGATGTTGATCTGGCCGAGAGCGGTGGCGATTAGAAGGCGCATACTGCTTCAGCATGATTGATCCCAGCCGTTGATTGGTGTATGATCAGACCTAAGTTGATCTCGTTGTTTAAAGATCCTCACCATAGATCTCCGATCGGACGGGTTGCGTTAAATACCGGTTCGTTGTAAATGGACATCTAATCCAGACCCTACATTGGTGATCCAGTGGCCAGAATACACCTCATACCGCTTTGGCCAAGGCAACCTTTCAAAAGAGACCCTCCACTTACCCAAAACTAACCCGCAGTCCATCCCTATATTAAGATCATTACATAATGGTCCAAACATTTGTAAAAGTAACCCTACGCTTTTATAAAATTGTGGTCGTAGTCCATAGGGTATTAAATCCTATAAAATACAATAGAGATAATGATTTTAATATAAAAATAATTCCAGAATCTTATTAAATTCATAATCAATTCATTTTAACTCCTTTTGATCCATTCCTGTTGTATTAAATTTTTTTTAATATTGTTTATCACCTGGTAAATCAGTTTTATCATGAAACATGGATTAAAATTATTCACTTATTTTACTATATATCAAACACGTAGAAATTTCAGAAAATCATAACTCTTTAATCATAACTCCGAATTTAGTGGGTTCGAACCTAGGCTTTCATTACGATGCGTAGAATATTATTATGTAGTTTGTTCTCATGCTTGGTGTGATGTTAATTTTGCCTATACCATGTTTGTGTGTATTGCTACGACTAGCAGTGAGGTTACGAGTCATCTGACGAGCAAGTTGGTACTTGGGATCTCAAGTCTAAGGCAAGTTATGCCCTTGATCACTCCTTTTTATCTAATAATGTTTCAATTAATCACTATGACATGCTCAGGTTAATTTGATGGGACCTAATATGTTTCCCTAATATTGTTTATCCCACACCTTGTTTACCACTGAACTTTTGGGTAGTTTTGCTATTGCTCTACTTGGTTTTGGAATTAATATTACATTATGATCTTGTTCCAATTATGTTGTTGCTGTAATTATTGTTCATGACAAGATCATTGTGTTAATTGGAACATAGAGCTTAACTTGAGTAAACAGTGCTACCACAAGGGTGGAATGGGACGCCCTTGGCCAAGTAATTAGGAAAGCTAGGGAGAGGTTATCTTACCCAGAATGGGCAAGCGGGGAGGCGTCGGTGCTAGAGTATAGGGAGGTCCTCGGGTCGAATTGTCTTGAACGCTTTTCGGACGAGGGATTCCTATGCTTCCTTCTTCCTAAATCCGTAGCGGATTTTCTCGAACTAGTGAAACTTTGGAAAGGCCTCGTAGTGCTACCCTGCCTCGCTTACTCGGAAGAGGTGTATGGGGCCCGATCAACCCCGTGGCAAATGGGTAACACGACTTGTGGGTAAAGATGCACAACCTCTGCAAAGTGTAAAACTGGTATATCAGCCGTGCTCACGGTCAAGAGCGACTCAGGATTCTCGCATGATTAATTTATGGAATTAAACTTAATTTGTCATACGCATTGCATCGCGAGTGTTGTTATTAATCTTGATCTCTTATTTAATTGGGTTGATATCTACTTATGCCTAGTAACTGCTAATAAAATTTTGACCAACTTTAAAAACAATGCTCAGCTTTAACCATCTCCTTTGGTAAGCCTTACACTTCAGATGAGCTCCCACCTTTGGTGAGTTCATGCATATTATTCCCCACAACTTGTTGAGCGATGAACGTATGTGAGCTAACCCTTGCTGTACTCACATTCCTGAGGTCAAAAACAGGTATCACAGGAGGGGGCGCATGAAGGATACTATGATGAGTTCATGAGTGGTCTAGGCCATCATCTCCGAGTCAACTTTGGTTGCTGGATCGTTGTCGTCACATGATGTAATTATTTAACTATTTTGTACAGAACTCCGTTATATATTGAAGTTGTGACATTCGTTTCTGTATCATGAGTCATCATATGTGTGAGACTTGATCCTAACACACTTGGTGATTATTTCGTACCCGGGTGTGACAGAGTTGGCCACGGCCCATGGGCCATGGCAGTTGTCAGTACCCTGAAACTAGGGTATCCCCTGCTACTGTACAAAGACAAAGAACCCGCGTGGCTATCCCTTAGTCGTGTGGTAGAAGTGCTGTGTGTGGGACCAAACCACAGCTTGCCCCAATCTCGGGAGACCATTCTGGGTCCACAGCAGCGCCCGACCCCGCCACATGGGCGGGTCCGAAGCCGCCACGTGTCCAGAGAAGGTGGCATACTCCAAAGCATCAACAGTGAGTCCGAACCCCCACAGGAGAGCGTCGGACCCCTGGATATATAGTCCAGACCCCTAAGGTTGGTCCCGGACCCCCGGATATATAGTCCGAACCTCCGAGGTTGGTCCTGGACCTCCACTTGTGCAAGCAGGACCCCTAGAATGGGATCCGGACCCCCCCCCCCATATGGGGTCCGGGCCGCCCACAGGGGGGTCCCAGGACAGAACATGCCCGGGCGTGAACAGGACCCAGGCGGGGGTCTGGTGTCAACACGTGTCCAGACCCAGTCTGGTGCGGGCATGTCCACATACGCTACTACTCCCCACCCAGGAGGAGACCCAATGCTGCCACGTGGCCTATCGCGTGTGACGTAAGCCAACAGGCGGAGCCTGACATAAGGCCTCTGGGTTACGCGACCCCTGTATTTATTGCGGATAAGGCGCGCCGCCTGTCCGTCCTGCTGACAGGCGATGTGTCGTCTCGGCATTTAATGAGACCTGTCCATTCCGCAGGCGGCGTGCCTGTCCATTCCACTGGCAAGCGATGTGCCGCCTTCGCATTTAATGAGACCTGTCCATTCCACTAGTAGGCAGCGACTTGTCCATCCCGCAGGTGGCATGCCTGCCCGTTCCACTAGCAGACTGCACGCCCATACTGCCGCGTGCACTATGCCCATCATCACTCATACGTTACCAAGGAAGTTGCCGCCGCATGTCAACGCTGCGCGTGCTGTGGACAACATGGGCCTAGAGATTGCACAGACGTCACCTGCATTAGTTGCTCTAGGTATTCCATCCATTATGTTCCTGGGCCCACATGTCGGGGCTCAGCACCCTTGTATGTGCCTCCCTTGAGCTATAAAAGAGAGGGCACACAACATTACAAGGCAGTCTCACATAGAAGCTCACAAGCTCTCAAGTCACTCAGACTCACACAAGCCCAAGTGCTCAGACACTCAATACAACACACAGTGGAGTAGGGTTTTACGCTCCGGCGGCCTGAACCACTCTAAATCCTTGTGTTCTCATGTATTCTTACACCTTCCGATAACAGGCAAAACGCTTAGGCCCGCTCCTCATCTTAAGATTTAGGGCGGGTGCATTCCACCATCCGGCCGGAGAATTTCCTCTCCGACATTTGGCGCGCCATGTAGGGGGCTTGGCATTTAGTTTTTGCTTGTTTTCCTGCTCAACACCATGGCCATATCATCGAGCACCACCACCTCATTCCCGAGGACTTCCCGATGGAGGAAGAAGCTGCCTTCTCCATGCCACGGGTCTCTAGTCGCCCCGCGCCTAGTGCTGCTGCTGTGCGCTCTGCGCAGCAGCACACTCCTACGTAGACATCTAGGGCATCAAGGGCTGCGCCTGGGGCCTTGTCTGTGGCCAAGGAGTTGTTACGCCACCCCCTAGCTCCACGGCCTCGCCGGGGGCCATGAAGTAGTGGCGCGACAATGTCGACCGTCTGCTCGGCATGATGCATTCTGGCTCAGCCAGGCCCAGGCCTCGGTCATCCCAGCGTCAGCATGAGGCATCGGCATTGGTGCGCTCGCCTTCAGTGAGGGCTGCGCCGACCGAGGACCTGCGGGTGGAACTCAACCGCAGGCATGCGGGAGAGGACGCTCCAATCTCTCTGGAGAGGCCTGATGACCTGCGGGCAGAACTCAACCATAGGCGTGCGGGCGAAGATGCCTGTGTCTCTCTGGAGAGGGTGCACGAGCACCGACAGAACATCGAGGGTCGCAACCTTGACCAAGACTTCGTTGTGGTCGCACCGCAAACTCCAAGGGGCGCCCGAATTCAGGCGGGTGTCCCATTGGCCGGCGTGGGCTGCACCGCTCTGGCGGATCATCTCCGCGCGGCGTCGTGGCCATCCAAGTTTCAGCCACACCTGCCAGAAAAGTATGACGGAACGTCAAACCCGTCAGAATTCTTGCAGGTATACGTCACCGCCATTACGGCAGCAGGTGGAGACACTGCTGTAATGGCGACATACTTCCATGTAGCCTTGTCTGGGCCGGCCCGGACTTGGCTCATGAACCTTGCCCCAGGATTGATCTACTCCTGGGAAGAGCTCTGCGCGTGGTTCACCGCAAACTTCGCCAGCGCTTACCAACAGCATGACGTGGAGGCACACCTCCATGTAGTGAGGCAGGAACCCGGGGAAACTCTCCGGGCCTTCATCTCCCGCTTCACCAAGGTACGAGGGACTATACCCTGTATCTCTGATGCTTCCATCATCACCGCTTTCCGCTAGGGGGTGCGTGATGAAAAGATGTTGGAGAAGTTGGCCACGCATGACGTGGAAACTGTCACCACACTCTTCGCTCTGGCCGACAAGTGTGCCAGAGCCATCGAGGGTCGTGCATGGCACTCGGCACCACAGATCGGGGTCACCCAGATGGGTGGCTTGGGTGCCGTCGCCCAGGACGGCAAGAAGAAGAAGAAGAAGAAGAACTGCGACTACGAGAGGTCGTAGGTTGCTGCTCCGGTCGTCGCAACCGTGACTAGGGGCCGGACCGAGCGCAACAAGCGCCCACGACCACAGGGGGGTAACAGCGGCTCATGCCCTGTGCACCCCAACAGTCGCCACAGTGCCGCGAGATCATCAAGCTCATGAAGCGCGTCAACGAAAGGCTCGAATAGACCTCCAAGGATGGCTCCCCACCTCATCGCCAGCCCAGCAAGGAGAGGGCCGACGACGGCGACGTGGCCGCTGGAGAACGGGACCTCGGGTATCAGTCACCCAAGGGGGTCCTGAAGGACGTCTTCACTGGGGACTCCGACACCGGTGGCGAGAGCAACCGCCACAAGAAGTTGTACGTCATGTACGGCGGAAGCTGGGAGCTCACCTCCCGCAGGAACGTCAAGTCCCTGCGTCGCGAGGTCCTGTTAGTGACCCCAGGGGTCCCGAAGGCTGCTCCACACCAGCGGTGGAGGAGCACTACTATCTCCTTTGGGGCATCCGACTGCCCCGACAACATGGCAGGGGCGGTATACTACCACTCATCACTGCCCCTGTCATCGCCAACATGCGGTTGCACCATGTGCTGATTGACGGCGGAGCAGGCCTCAACGTCATCAGCCATGCTGCATTCAAGCAGCTGCAAATCCTAGGGTCCCGTCTGGGACCCTCTCGCCCATTCTCTAGAGTGGGCCCATAGCCAGTGTATCCTCTTGGGAGCATCGCCCTCCCGGTAACATTCGGGACCGAGGAAAACTTCCGCACGGAGAACGTCCAGTTCGACGTCGCGGAGGTTAACCTCCCCTTCAACGCCATCATTGGCAGACCAGCCCTGTACCGGTTCATGGCCATTGCCCATTACGGGTATTTGGTCCTCAAGATGCCATCCCCTGCTAGGGTCCTCACCGTGCGGGGCGACCGCGCCGCTGCGGTGACGGCTGTCGAGAAGATGCATGCCCTGGCGGCGGAAGCTGCTCGCCTGGACGATGGGGGGAAGGACCCCTCGACCTTCGGTACCAAGGCGCCTGCCAAGGTGCCAAAGGTGCAGTCGTTCGGAGCAGACGATGGACCCGTGAAGACCATCCAGGTTGGCGTGGACTCCTCCTAGACCACCCGCATCGTGGGCAATCTGGGAGAGAAATAGGAACTCGCGCTCATCGCCTTCCTCTGGGCAAATGTCAATGTTTTCGCTTGGGAACCATCACAGATGCCTAGGATCCCCAGGGAGGTGATTGAGCACCATCTGAAGATCCACCCTGACGCCAAACCGATGAGTCAGAAGCCTCGGAGACAGTCCATTGAGCGGCAGGACTTCATCCGCAAGGAGGTCCAGAAGCTGCTTGACGCCGGCTTTATCGAAGCGGTCCATCACCCCGTGTGGCTGGCCAACCTAGTCATCGTTCCAAAGGCAAACGGGAAGCTTCGGATGTGCATCGACTGCACTAGCCTGAATAAGGCATGTCCCAAGGACCCGTATCCACTTCCACGCATAGATCAAATCGTGGACTCTACCTCCGAGTGCGACCTATTGTCCTTTTTAGATGCCTACTCTGGTTTCCACTAGATCCAGATGGCTAGGGAGGATAGGAAGCATATCGCTTTTGTAACAGTGGATGGGCTCTACTGCTATGTTGTAATGCCCTACGGTCTGAAGAACGCCATACCAACATTTGTACGGGCGATGAGTAAGACCTTCAGGGACTTGATTAGGGACAAGGTAGAGATATATGTCGATGACATCATGGTCAAGACTAGGAGGGGGTCAACTCTGGTGGAAGACCTGACCCTGGTCTTTGACAAGCTGCGGGCGACGCGCACGAAGCTGAACTCGGACAAGTGTGTCTTTGGCGTCTCCGCTGGGAAGTTGCTAGGATTCCTGGTTTCACACCGGGGCATTGAAGCAAACCCGGAGAAGATCAGGGCAATCGAGGTGATGAGGCCTCTGGCCCATATCAAGTACGTCCAGAAGCATACAGGGTCATTAGCCACCCTTAGCCGCTTCATTTCAAGGCTGGCTGAGAGGGCACTCCCCTTCTTCAAGCTCCTGCGGAAGTTCGGTCCATTCTCTTGGACTGAAGAGGCTGAGCAAGCCTTTCAAGAGTTGAAGCAGCACCTAGTGTCCCTACTAGTACTGGTAGCTCCAAAGCCTAGGGAGCCGTTGTATTTATACATCGCGGTGGTCGCAGAAGTGGTGAGCATGGTGCTGGTTGTGGAAAGGAAGGCACAAGAAGGCCAAGAACCTGAGGGCTCGGGACCAGCTACAGGGGTCCGGACCATTCAGAGACTGGTCTACTACGTCAGCAAGGTCCTCCATGAGGCAAAGACCAGGTACCTTGAGACGCACAAGCTCCTCTATGTTGTACTTGTTGTGTCCAAGAAGCTGCGCCACTATTTCCAAGCACACAGAGTTGTAGTGGTGACCTCCTTTCCGTTAAGGGCCATCCTCCTAAACTCTAACACCACAGGCAACATCGCCAAGTGGGCTGCGGAGCTCGCTGAGTTCCAGCTAGACTTCCAGCCCCGCCACACCATCAAGAGCTAGGTCCTGGCTGACTTCATCGTGGAGTGGACGCCTCCCCGCGCGCACCTGGGGGTCCGGATCCCGATTCAGGCCCCGCACCTATGGAGCCCTAGAGTTCGGTCTTCACCGAACCCCACTGAACACTCTTCTTCGACGGGTCTGCCCGTCAGCAGGGTGGCGGGGCTGGAGTGGTCCTCGTCGACCCAGGCGGAGATCAAGTGAAGTACATGGTGCACCTTGAGTTCAAGGCCACCAATAATATGGCAGAGTACGAGGCACTTATCTTCGGCTTATCTGCGGCCCTATCCCTGGGGATCCGCCAGCTCCTCGTGAAGGGGGACTCCCAGCTAATCATCAAGCAAGTCCACGGGGAATGTAGCTGCAACGAGAACAGGCTCGCAGCTTACCTCCTCCATGTAAGGAAGCTGAAGAAAGACTTTACAGCCCTCGAACTGCAACATGTTCCTCGGGCTGACAACTCGGCGGCAGATGACCTCTCTGTGAGGGCATCAAATTGGGCACCCGTGCCTGAAGGCGTCTTCGAAAGACGACTGCTGAGACCCACCGCCCAGCCTGCCGAACTAGGCAAAGGGGGCGAGACTAGCACCTCGAAGCTAGCGGTCCCGATGGCGTTACATCTACAGAACCCATCGAAGACTGTGTGTGCTATAGGGGGTCCTGCCTACCCCTTAGTGCCACAGCTTGTATCTCAGAGTGGTCCCGATGCATGGATCTCTAAGATCTGGGACTACCTGAAGGAAAACATCCTTCCTGAAGATCATGTGTCCGCAGAGCGCATAGTGTGGTTGGCTAAACGATACACGGTGGTGGAAGGGGATCTCTAATGTCGTGGCGCCAACGGTATTCTCATGCGGTGCATTACCCAGGAGGAGGGCCATGAGTTGCTCATGGAGATCCATGGAGGAGAGTGTGGAAGTCATTCCTCATCCCGCACGCTGGTCGGTAAGGCCTTCCGTACTGGCCAACCGCCCTCCAGGATGCAGCTGAGATGGTAAAGTCCTGCAAGGCGTGTCAATTCCATGCAAAGCAGATACACACACTAGCTCAGGCTCTGCAGATGATTCTGCCCTCCTGGCCATTCGTCGTATGTGGGGTGGATATCCTGGGACCATTCCCCAGGGCCATCGGCGGGTACCGGTACCTCTTCGTCGCCATCGACAAGTTCACCAAGTGGCCAGAGGCCACCCCTGCGGTCAACATCACCCAGGGTGCTACTGTCGCTTTCCTCAAGTCGATTGTCTGTAGATTTGGGGTCCCAAGCCATATCATTACGGACAACGGGACCCAGTTTACAAGTCGGCTCTTCCAGGAGTACTGCGAGGGCATCGACACCCAGCTCTTCTTTGCGTCTGTGGCTCATCCTAGGAGCAACGGCCAGGTGGAGAGGGCAAACGCAGAAATCCTCAGGGAACTCAAGACACGCACCTATGACTGCTTGAAAAAGCACGGTGCAAATTGGGTCAGTGAGCTTCCGTCCGTGCTTTGGGGGAACCGGACCACACCCAGCCGAGCCACCGGGGAGACACTGTTCTTCCTGGTCTACGGGAACGAAGCCTGCCTTCCCCCGGAAATCATTATGGGCTCCCCATGGGTCCATGCTTTCGATGAGTCTGTGCAGGAACAGCTATGGCGTGAGGACGTGGACTTCATCGACGAGCGCAGATGGCAAGCGGTGATCCGAAATGCACGGTACAACCAGGCGCTCAGGCGCTACCACCAACGGTTCGTGCATAGTAGGGAGCTCCAAGTCGGGGACCTGGTCCTAAGGCGAGTACTGAACCAAGAAGGGCTCCACAAACTCTCCCCCAGTTGGGAAGGACCCTTCAAGGTGATGGAAATATGCCGACCCGGGTGTGTCCGCCTTGCTACAACTCAAGGAGAGCCTCTTCCCAATCCCTGGAACATAGAGCATCTCCGTAAGTTTTTCCCATAAAAACAAGCCTGGGGATTCAGGTTTCTTCCTTTGTAACTAGGTTGCGCATATATGTACGCCAGCCCGGTGAGGTCCGCCCTCGTAAACCCGGTTTGTTGGCCTACACTCATGAATATCAAGTTATAAAGAAAAGATTTACCCCCAGATTTGTTTTTGTGATGGTCTTACTTTACTTCAATTTACGAGCATCATTTTTTATCTAACCCACCCATAAAGTCCCCACCCTTGCTAGTATAATGACATCCGAATTGAGTAGCCAGGCTTGCAGTTCGGGACCCCTCGGTAGGGGGGTCCGGCAGCCTGGGGGTCAGTTCTAGAGAACGGGTACTTGTCTCCTAGGGTGGTCCAGAGCCATGTAGCCGCTTAGCTTGGTTCCGTACCCTAAACCTGCATGCTCCACCACTCTGTGGTGGGTATCATAGTATTTGGAACTATAGTCCTGTGGGTTCGGCAACCTGGGGTCCGGTTCTAAAGAATGGACACTTGTCTCCTAGGGTGGTCCAGAGCTGTGTAGCCGCTTAGCCTGGTCCCGTACCCTAAGCCTACATGCTCCACCGCTCTGCGACGGGTGTCCTAGTATTTGGAGTTATGATCCAGGGGGTCCAGACACACGGATTGGCTTCCCAGGCTAAGTCCTGCAGGTCCTATTGCATGAATCAAAGGGTAGAAGATACCAGCTGGCGGGTCCTATGGGTGCACTACTAAAACTTTCTAGCCAAGGCTGTGTGCAGGTCCAGGTCCCAGTCGAGACTACCTCCTGGGGGCCAAGTCACTAATTCTCTCTTAAGTATGCTGGCATCCAGCCTCAACACGTCGAGCCTGCATCCTAGGGGGGCCAAGTACCAGAGAGGAGTTGGTAACGTCACACATAGCAAGGATAAATGGCATACAGATAAGTGCTAACACTGCTTGATAAATAGTACTCAAAAGTATCTTACAAAGCCAAAAACTATTACAAGCCGCTTCCCAGTGGGACCCTTGCCTTCTCTCTGCAGATCTAGCTACTCATCATCAGCAGGATCCAGTTGGAAACGTTCGGCCACCAGTTCCACAGCATCTTGTATGGCCTCCCGGGCGGCGTCTTCAGTGTCGGCCACCGGACTAGCGATCACCGGCTCCAAGGAGATGGCCGGGTCGTGGCTCCGGAAGCACGTTAGGATGTACTCTATCACCGCCTGGCAGAGCCTGCCGCCCTCGGCCTCCAAGCGGGCGCCAAGGATTTGGTCCAGGCGTCGGAGGCGGTCGGCGGCGGAATCCAGCACCGGGAGCGCGTCAGAGATGGACGTCGGTAGCTCCAACACCGTGATGGGGCTCACCCCTAGCGGCACCAGTGTCGTGCTCGCCTCACCGACCCATGCGGCGATGCGCTGGACCCCGGCACGCTGCTCCGCCCGGAGATCTTCAAGTGTTTTCTTCCTCGCCTCCACCGCGTGGGGGCCCAGTGCTGCCTGCGCTGCCTGTGCCGCCTAGAACCGGCGAACCCGCTCCTCCAGCGTCCGCTCCTTCTCCTCCGCCTCGAGCTCATGCTCGGCCAGTGACTTCTCCCGCCTTTCAAGCATTTCTTCTTTGAAGGCGAGATCCTTCCCCCGCCTGGCGAGGTCCGCCTCCTGCCTGGCGAGGTCCGCCTCTCGCCTGTCCAAGGACTCTCCTTTTGCTTTAAGCTTCTCCTCGGTGAGGGCGGTGTCGTGGGCCTTGCCATTGAGTTCTTGTTGTAGCCTTTGCAGGCTCTCCATAGTCGTGGTCTGCTGGACCCACTGCTCCTCCAGGATTTCATTAAAGGCGTTGAGCTTGGTTTGGAGCTCTGTGACGACCTCCTCCCTCTGGTTCAAGTGCTCCTCCTTCTTGGCCAGCCTCTTCTCCTTCCGGCTCGCCTCCAACTCCCTAGCGTACACCTTCTGGAGGTCCTTCTTGTAGTCTTTGCGGTCCCATGCCGGTTCGGACCGCTCAAAGGCGAACCGCTGGGACGCCGCCTTGGTGCGCTCCTCCAGCTGGGTACGCCAGTCGTTGAGGCGCTGGTGCTTGGATTCCAGCGCCTCCCGTTCCTGCCGGATCGCCACCTCGGTCTCTTGGAGAGCCTGATGGGCACGAGACAGTAGCCGAGGGAGGGGAACCGGTGCTGCCTCTGGCTCGATGCCGGACCGGAGCCGCCGCCCAAAAATCACCTCCGTCTCCTCCGTAGTGAGCGGCGGGATGGAGCTAGACACGCCCCTCGCATCACCACCCATGGCAGGGGTAGGCGCAGCTGGGACCTCCTCCGCCACTGCCGACGGCATCGTCGTCGTTGAGGCTGTGGTAGCCGATGGCGGTCCGCCGGTGCCACTTCCAGCAGGTGCCTGCTGCTGAGAGCTAGACCCACCGGCGGGCGTGGTATCCGGCGGAGAAGGCGCGACCTTGGAAGCAGAGGGGGAGGAAGCCCTAGCAAGCAAGGATGGGTTGAGACCCGTCGGCATGATAACTGAAAGTTTCCTTTACCCGGGAACAGGATCTGGATGTCGCCTAGAGGGGGGTGAATAGGCGGATAAAAATTATCACTTGAAAACTGAAATTCTTACTCTACTCCAAGGCTGGATCGCAGTGGAATGAAAAGCCCTTCGAGTAGGTTTCAGCGGAATAGAAGATCCTGTCTCAAAATGCCCTGCACTTCAAATATAACTTGTACCACGGATAAGTATTGAAGTGCAGATATAAAGAGTAAATAAGACAAAGAGACAACACACAATACAGAGCGAAGCACACAGACACAGGGATTTATCCCGAGGTTCGGCCAAGCCTGAAATGCTTGCCTAGTAGTCGTTGGAGTTAGCCACACCTGGGCTTGCAGTCTATTTCAACTCCTTCCTCTGTTTGCTCAGATCTGTCAGTATGACAGATAGAGCCTTCCACTATGTTGAGTTGGTTACAACAAAATCGCGGCTGCTTACAATCTTCTTGGCAGCACTCCGACAGAGTAACGATATGCTCAAAACCTTGCTCTAGCTCTTAGCAGCACTTCTCCACTCTCTCAAGGCTTATGGCTTTGCCTCGACACAAACTAGAGAGATATACACGAGAGGGAGAGAGAGAATTGATCCGAGTGATGTCTACAATTGTTGGCTGCACTTGTGTCACTGTTGGAGGCGCCTAGGGGTCCCTTTTATAGACCCAAGGGGCCTAGGAGCCGTTGGAATCCCATTTGGAAGGCAATACTTGCTTTCTGTCGGGTGGCGCACCGGACAGTCCGGTGCGCCACTGGACAGGTCCTGTAGCTTGTCCGGTGCGCGATCTCCTTCCATATCGAGCTCAGCTGACTGTTGGAGCAACGGTCGTCTTGGCTCACCGGACAATGTCCGGTGCACACCGGACAGTCTGGTGCGCCAACTATCCGTTGGCCCAGGCCACGCGTCGCCCGCTCATCGCGCTGCCGACCGTTGACGCAGTCGACCGTTGGCTCACCGGACAGTCCGGTGCACCACCGGACAGTCCGGTAAATTATAGTCGTACACCGCCAAACTTCTCCCGAGAGCAGCCTCTTCACTGGAGTTCAGTCTGGCGCACTGGACACTGTCCGGTGTGCCAGACTGAGCTGACTCTTGGCTGTACACAGCCAAACCTTTTGCTTCTCTTTTCTTTTCTTCTTTTCTCTGTTTCTAATACTTAGACAAATATATTAGTACACAAAAACCAATGTACTAAGTCTAGAAACATACATTCTCTTTGATTTTCACTTCTTTAGCATTTGGCATGCTTGAGATTGATGTTGGACTCATAAATCCTCAAGTCAGCTTGACTTGATCTAGATTGACATTTCTGAGCTCCAACATCCTGCAAAGGTCACATAGAATATCTCCAAACATAGGAACAACCCAAACTAAAGGTCAAGGTGCACTTAGCTCTTTTGGGCTGCTTCCAGTTCTGGTTTCGACATTAGTTCTCCTTCCAGTGACCTTGTTCACTTCTTGAGCTTGATCTTGAGCCTTATGACTTACACCACATAATTGTAGATGTTACCTCGTTGGTTGTAAGTCATGTCCTTATGTAGTGTTCCTTGATGCAACATAACTCTTCTTAACTCGATCAACCTTGATTCCGCAAGTCTCCTTCTTCACCCCTGGCTTTGGGTTCCTGGTCTCCTTGACTTTCTCCCGTGCACTCAGTACCTCGAAGCTCTTCTTGCTTCCATCCTTGGTCTGATTGATTGTCTCCAAGTTATGCACATCAAGTCTCACTTAAGCAATGTCCATCTTTCTTGTGATGTCCATTATCTATAGATAATTCCGTCTTTGGACCATCACACTTGTTTACCTGTGTTGAACCCTATTAGCTTTGCATTCAGCACCTGTTCAACACTTAACACACTTGTTAGTCCTTTAATTGAGTTGTCATCCAAACACCAAAACCCACAAGGGAGCTTTCAATCTCCCCCTTTTTGGTGATTGATGGCAACACAATTAAAGCTTACATAAGAGTGAAATTTAAAGCACAAGTTTTGAAATCTAAGTTTATAGAATGCTCCCCCTAAATATGTGCTTACATTTTAACTTTGGCCTTATATGCCAAATTGCACATGCTTAGGCTAATTCGAAGCATTACTATACCTTAGTACCTGTGGGATGCATTGTGTCACTAATTAAACCGTGATGCGTATGACACATAGACGCATAGAATCAGAGTTAATCACCAATTGAATATATATACCACAGAATTATCAACCTACCACTTTTCACCATTAAGATACCAAATTAAAACAATTTCAAAGCACCAGAACCACATGAATATCTATTACAGGATAAACACAGAAGATACTAAATGATTCATATCAACGGAAGCATTGATTTTGCATTATCACCATACAATACAATAAGAAGCATAAGTAGTATAAACAAAACTAACACATTCTTCCCTAAGACTCAAGGAAACCCCTTTAGGATAACCCCTTTAGGATAAGCTTTCCTCTCAGGTTGAGATAAGCTTTAATGCACAATTTTCTCCCCCTATGACATCAAACACCAAAACCATATTCGAGCAAAAACATAGGATGATGTCAAGGGACAGCAGGGTATTAAGCAGGTAAAACACACTAACAATACTCCCCCTTACTCATTAAACATATGCACCACAAGCATTGGAGAAAAATAAGATACATACACGCAAAAGATCAATACTTCCTTTTGTACCTTTACCATGTTGTGGTGTACTTTCCATCTTGAAAGATTAATCTCTATGGAGCTCTTCCACACTTGTGCCTGATCCTTTATCCTAACCTTTTCTTGTTGCTAAGACACCAAGCTTAGAGCAAGTTACAGTATTGTGGCACAAGATGAAGCTTCTATTCTAGTGATTACCAGGAGATATCAATCTAAGCATACTACCAAGGCTACCAATTGAAAAATCATTACTATCATAGTTCCATGATATTTAAAGATGAGCATCTAGTATCACCAAAAATTATAGAGCATGAGCAATCTATAAATATGCAATTAGTCACAACTTAAGATACCAAATACTTGACTTATGGAGGTACCCAAGTCCTGATTGCTCCATTTCTTGCTCATCTTCCCTTTTTCACCTTGAGACTATAAAAGATCACTCAAGAAACAATTAGTCTCAAAAGACACAAGTTATGTGTGCTCCCCCTAAAGTTGTGCATCAAGTATTTGAATGACTTGCACTTTGCACATTCTAGCTTCCTCAGAATTAGAGGGGATCACAACATATCTTGGTCAAGGCATACTCTATCAATTTCATCACAAAGAGATACCAATTGAATAGTTGACTTAATACAACAATGCATGCCTCAAGGAGTATAACATTTTACAAGCAACCTAGGCATGCTTCATACATGATAATCATTGCACAACATATACCAATTGAAAACGACAAGATAAAGCGCAATGTCTAAGTACACCAAGATTAAGAAGAATTTTCTTAGGTACACCAAGGGAAACAACATTTTAAGGCATAAGGCACCTACGCCAAGATACTACCAATTGAAAGGCAAGAACATAGCTATGATCAGAATCAACGGAACTTCAAAATTTTCAATGAAATTACACAGTTCTATTCTCCATACCTTTGCCTTTTCCTGAATTGCCATGAGAGCACCAGTTGTCACCAATTGAGTGCTCCTTGTGCTCATGTACCTCATAACTCAGGAAGGTGCATTAGTGGCACAACATGGATTTGGTATACACACAGTATCATAATAGGGTAATTATTTGGACATGGACTAAACAATATGCCATGCTTGCACATATAGGTTACTCATTAAACACCATATAGCATGACTTACAAAAAGATACAGGTTTATCCATGAACACATAAAGAGTTAATCATGGTAAATATATCAAATGATAAGCTACTCATTGAATGATTCAAGAGATATAACACACAATCATGATTAAGCAAGCATCAATGTGATATTTGAAATCATGAATCAATGATCAAAAAGTATTCAACACAAGCAATCTCAAAAGCATAACTACTCCGAGGACAGATACAACAATCAAACTTCAGAGCAATACTGATTTGCAATAATGTACTTAAAATACACGGGTACCGTCCTTTGGAGAGCACGTTGCATATTCTCATCAAGGTCCTTTGCTTGATTCACCAATAATGATCAAAGACCTCTACAACTTATTTTACTCAAGGTGAACATGGGATTAGTATTGCACAATAATTCAACCTTGGGTCAATAAATAGATAGTAGAATTGACAACTTAAGCATAGAGTCTGAATTAACCATCTTAAGCTCTCCCAGGGTCTCGAGTCCATCTCGAGGCACCTGCATGGTCTAGTTGGCACAGTTTGGTACCCATCTCGGGATGGTTCCATAACGATCATCCAAAAGAGCCTTTGGTACCCAAATAGCAATTGTGCTAGTTCTAGGTGATCTCATTACTGATCTAGCACAAGTGTATGGTTTAGGTCTCCTAAGCAAATAAGATTGAGACAAATTTACTTGCTTAGGAACCTTACTTTTTACATACCTTGGATAGATGACCCTGCTCACCACACTTGTAGCAGAAGCGTCCCTTAACCTGACATGACGCTGGTTGTTTGTCTTCTTTCTTAGTGGGGGTCATCCCGGAGAGTGCACGTGCTTGATTTATCATCAGCGGACAAGAAGTGATCGTATGGTTCTTGTCATTGCATCCGAAGCATCTCCTTATCCCTTCATCCTTGTCGTTGTATGGACACGACGCAATGAGGTGTCCTGACTTATTGCACTTAAAGCACCTCCTTTTCCCTTTTCTCTTTTTGTTCTTGGATGACATAGAGAAATGGTCAGTGCAAACAACATGACTAATTGAATCTTTACTTTTTTTCCAAGCTCATGTTGATTTCTTTATTTTTTGCTTTAGGAACATCCTTCTTATGGAGCTTAACACTTGCTGCAGTTTTTCCCGTCTCAAGCTTCTTCACCACGCGCCCGTGGATATCTTGAGAAGGTTGAGCAATGTGTATTCTCCTTAGTTGCTTTGTTTTCTTGTTCCTTTCTTTATTGATGAGCACTTTTTCCTTAGATCCTGCAGCTTGATGCTCATCCAAGAGTTGGCTTTCTTTTGAGCAACCGGGGTTAGCACATGGTGATATATTATCTAGATGTGTACGTGTGCAAGAATGAGGTTCACATGAATTTAAGTTTGTAATTACAACCTCATGAGCAACATCAAGCATGATATGGTCATCAACTAGTTTACTATGAGAATGTGACAACATATCGTACTTTTCACCTAGAGCAAGTTTTTCTAAATTTATCATTTCTACTTGACTCCTAAGCATAGAATTTTCAATTTTAAGTTGAGCAACATTAGATAATACATCATGATTATTTCTTTGCTCAATTAAAACAGATTCATACCGTTGGACCAAATTCCCATGAGAGTACTTTAGCTCCTCATGTTCTTTGGTCATCTTCTCCAGGCTGTCGTTGGTTTTGATGAGAGTCTCCTCTAGCCTAAGAAGCGTTTCGCCTTGTTCCTTGTTCCTTCTCAACAGCTTAACCAAGAGCGCTTTGTCTTCTTTGTTGAGATGGGTGTAGAAACGGTGAATCTCCTCTTCTTCCACATCGTCGGTCTCATTTTCCCTGTCATTATTGTTAGTGGAAGCAAAACAGGAAAATGTACCTTGTGATGATGTAGACTCCTCATCCTCATATTCCTCCTCCTCATCGCTTTCATCTCCACTTTCATCGTTAGCAACAAGACATGCATAACTAGTGGAAGACAAACCTGTCGGTGAGGTGGATTCATCATTTGGTTGCCATCGTTTTTCTTCTCCCTTTGAAAGGTTAGTACCATAAGCAACATAGGGAGTAGAAGTAGTACAATTTGACTCAAAATATTTTATTTTAATTCTAGTCCATAGATCATGAGCATCGATAAGAACATCACTATTACTACCTATGACAGCAAAATAAACATCCTTGCTAAGGGAATTGACTAGGATGTCATAGGCTTGATAATTTTGACGCAGACATCTTAGATCATGCTCAGATGGATTTTTCATATCAATATTAATGGGCAAAACACTAGCATCAAATATTTGCTCTACTTCAGGACCTAAACTCCTAAAAGTATTATATAAATGAAAAGACCAGGATGCATAGTTAGAGCCATCAGAATTAAGAAGTTCTACAGTTACCTCTTATGACGACATCATCATCTCCGGACAGCTAAGCCCACACGGGAGAGGCCTAGCTTTGATACCAATTGAAAGTTCCCTTTACCCGGGAATATGATCTAGATGTCGCCTAGAGGGGGGTGAATAGGCGGATAAAAATTATCACTTGAAAACTGAAATTCTTACTCTACTCCAAGGCTGGATCGCAGTGGAATGAAAAGCCCTTCGAGTAGGTTTCAGCGGAATAGAAGATCCTGTCTCAAAATGCCCTGCACTTCAAATATAACTTGTACCACAGATAAGTATTGAAGTGCAGATATAAAGAGTAAATAAGACAGAGAGACAGCACACAATACAGAGCGAAGCACACAGACACAGGGATTTATCCCGAGGTTCGGCCAAGCCTGAAATGTTTGCCTAGTCCTCGTTGGAGTTAGCCACACCTGGGCTTGGAGTCTATTTCAACTCCTTCCTCCATTTGCTCAGATCTGTCAGTATGACAGATAGAGCCTTCCACTATGTTGAGTTGGTTACAACGAAACCGCGGCTGCTTACAATCTTCTTGGCAGCACTCCGGCAGATGCTCAAAATCTTGCTCTAGCTCTTAGCAGCACTTCTCCACTCTCTCAAGGCTTATGGCTTTGCCTCTACACAAACTAGAGAGATATACACGAGAGGGAGAGAGAGAGAGAATTGATCCGAGTGATGTCTACAATTGTTGGCTGCACTTGTGTCACTGTTGGAGGCGCCTAGGGGTCCCTTTTATAGACCCAAGGGGCCTAGGAGCCGTTGGAATCCCATTTGAAAGGTAATACTTGCTTTCTGTCGGGTGGCGCACTGGACAGTCCGGTGCGCCACCGGACAGGTCCTGTAGCTTGTCCGGTGCGCAATCTCCTTCCATATCGGGCTCAGCTGACCGTTGGAGCAACGGTCGTCTTGGCTCACCGGACAGTCCGGTGCGCCAACTATCTGTTGGCCCAGGCCACGCGTCGCTCGCTGATCGCGCTGCCGACCGTTGGCATAGTCGACCGTTGGCTCACCGGACAGTCCGGTGCACCACCGGACAGTCCCGTGAATTATAGTCGTACGCCGCCAAACTTCTCCCGAGAGCGGCCTGTTCACCGGAGTTCAGTCTGGCGCACCGGACACTGTCCGGTGTACCACCGGACAGTCCGGTGTGCCAGACTGAGCTGACTCTTGGCTGTACACAGCCAAACCTTTTGCTTCTCTTTTCTTTTCTTCTTTTCTCTGTTTCTAATACTTAGACAAATATATTAGTACATAAAAACCAATGTACTAAGTCTAGAAACATACATTCTCTTTGATTTTCACTTCTTTAGCATTTGGCATGCTTGAGATTGATGTTGGACTCATAAATCCTCAAGTCAGCTTGACTAGATCTAGATTGACATTTCTGAGCTCCAACATCCAGCAAAGGTCACATAGAATATCTCCAAACATAGGAACAACTCAAACTAAAGGTCAAGGTGCACTTAGCTCTTTTGGGCTGCTTCCAGTTCTGGTTTCGACATTGGTTCTCCTTCTAGTGACCTTGTTCACTTCTTGAGCTTGATCTTGAGCCTTATGACTTACACCACATAATTGTAGATGTTACCTCATTGGTTGTAAGTCATGTCCTTATGTAGTGTTTCTTGATGCAACATAACTCTTCTTAACTCGATCAACCTTGATTCTGCAAGTCTCCTTCTTCACCCCTGGCTTTGGGTTCCTGGTCTCCTTGACTTTCTCCCGTGCACTCGATACCTCGAAGCTCTTCTTGCTTTCATCCTTGGTCTGATCGGTTGTCTCCAAGTTATACACATCAAGTCTCACTTAAGCAATGTCCATCTTTCTTGTGATGTCCATTATCTATAGATAATTCCGTCTTTGGACCATCACACTTGTTTACGTGTGTTGAACCCTATTAGCTTTGCATTCAACACCTGTTCAACACTTAACACACTTGTTAGTCCTTTAATTGAGTTGTCATCCAAACACCAAAACCCACAAGAGAGCTTTCATACACAAAAAAAGAGAGAAAGGGGGCTTCACTTACTTGGGGCCTTGGACCTTCCAGCAACCCTGGAAGCGGGACGTCCGCTGTTGTTGCTGCTGCTGTTGCTGCTGCTGCTGTTGTTGTTGCTGCCGTTGGTGCCCCTGGGGGAGATAACCCCCAGGTGGTGGCGGCGGCGGGACCGACGGTGGTGGTGGCGGCGGTGGCGGCGGATCTGATGGTGGTGGTGGCGGAGGACTAGCGTGCCCTAGGCCGGGGAGCCGGTCTCCTTGGCCCCGCTAGTGGCCCTCTTACGCTTCTGGGGGGTCCGAATCAAGAGGAGGGTCCGTGACAAGTGACCCGTCGGCGCGACGCAGCCAGCGTCGCCTCCCTTCCTCAAACCCCAGGTGCCACCCGGGGTGGAGGAGCTAATTGCAATCCCTTTGCCCTTGTCCAAGGGGCTAGGGGCCGCGGGGGGAGCTCTGGAGCCCGCACCGGCGGGCTAGGAACCTCCGGTCGGTACACTGGGGATCTGGATCCCGCGGTGGGGGTTCCGACCAACGGTTTGGCGAACCGCCACACCACTCTCATCGAGGGTCGGCAGCAAGGCGAGCACCGCCGTGTGCAGCCCTGGATCGACACAGAGCGTCGGGATGTCTTGGGTTAGTATCAAGGATTCGGGGATAAAGGACTCACCAGTAATCCCCTTCACCAGGACTTCTAGCTCCTCCCAGGATAGGTCAGTGCCTGGGCCGTGCTGGATCCGGCCGATGTCGTTCGAGCCGGTGAACCAGCAGCACAGGCACGCCCTCCTCTGCATCGTCGCGATCCGGCGCTTCAGGAAGTCGCCGACCACGTGCATCGAGGTCAGGTCGCCGGCTGCCAAGGTCTTGATCCTGTCCAACACGGGCAGGAACTCTAGCACGAGGGACAGCTTGGCCCTCCACTGCTTCCGGACGAGTCTTGGCCCGTCGCTCGGCAGTGCGAGGCGGTCGTTGGCCTCGGTGCTGGCGATCACCTAGTCGGCGCGCCAGTTTTCCCACCTCGCGCCACAGACGGAGGAGATGTAGGCGCTAGCTAAATCCGGCCTCGTCTGGAAGTAGTAGGCGCCGAGGTGATCCTTAGCCTTCCCAGACTTCACCAGCACGAAGAAGTGGCGAAAGAGGGAGGTACAGGGCGCCACCCCCACAAACATCTCGCACAAGTGGGCGAAGATGGCTGCCTGGAGGATAGAGTGGGGTGTGAGGTGCTGAAGCTGAAGGCCAAGCTCCTCTAGCAGCAGCAAGAAGAAGGGCGAGATCGGCAGCGCCAACCCATAGGAGTGGTAGGAGACGAAGAGCACGAACTCTCCGGCGACGAGATCGCCAAGGGGAGAGGCACCGACGCGGATCCTTCCGGTGAACGTCGGCGCGCTCCATCCGAGCAGGTTGCGCACCAGGTTGAGTGCCCCCTCGGACTGAAAATGCTTGGGATGAACCAGCGAGGCCATGGCGACTACGGTGGCGGAAAGCAGAAGAGCGCGAATGCAAAGGGGCGCAGAGGGCTCAGAGACAAAAGGGCGCAGCAATTGGAGAGAATGTGAAAGCGTAACTGCTGCACGCGGGGTGAATCCCTTTTCAAGGAAGACTCTCCCGCTTGTGCCCCAGGAAATCCCGTCCGACGTGCACCTAGCGCCCAAGCGACCCAGTCTCTGACGTGGGGGCCCAGGCCCACAAGTCATGCAGCTGGTGTGCCGGTCTCCGAGTGCGAAAAAGGCGAACCGCCGCGCGAGGAGCAAACCGCCGCGCACGACCGCGCACCGCCTCGAGGCCGCTGCGGAGGGATATTTTTAACTGAGGCGACGACAACGAGGCACCCCGCGCATGGCCCGATGGAACCGTCAGACGTGGGGCCGTGGGTCAGTCAGCCGCGGGGACAGATGTGGCAGTTGACATGACCGTGGGCAGATTGACAGCGCGAGCGTCGACCGATGCGCCGAGTTAATGTGGCACGTCAGCGGGCGTACTAGAATGACGCCCAATCACCGCTCAAGCCATATTGAGGCAAGATACAAGCTTTGGGCCCACCTGCAGGCTCGCGTCCTCCCCTGAGGCAGGCCCGGGGGCCACTGTTGGTACCCTGAAACTAGGGTACCCCCTACTACTGTACAAAGACAAAGAACCCGCGCGGCTATCCCTTAGTCGCGTGGTAGAAGTGCTGTGTGTGGGACCAAACCACGGCTCGCCCCAATCTCAGGCGACCATTCTGGGTCCACAGCAGCGCCTGACCCCGCCACATGGGCGGGTCCGAAGCCGCCACGTGTTCAGAGAAGGTGGCATACTCCAAAGCATCAACAGTGAGTCCGGACCCCCACGGGAGAGCGCCGGACCTCTGGATATACAGTCCGGACCCCCAAGGTTGGTCCCGGACCCCTGGATATACAGTCTGGACCTCCGTGGTTGGTCCTGGACCTCCACTTGTGCAAGCCGGACCACTGGAATGGGATCCGGACCCCCCCATATGGGGTCCAGGCCGCCCATAGGGGTGTCCCAAGGTCCCAGGACAGGACATGCCCGGGCGTGAACAATACTCAGGCGGGGGTCCGGTGTCGATACGTGTCCAGATCCAGTCTGGTGCGGACCTGTCCGCATACGCTACTACTCGCTCAAGCGGAGACCTGATGCTGCCACGTGGCCTACCGCACGTGACGTAAGCCAACGAGCGGAACCTGACGTAAGGCCTCCGGGTTACATGGCCCCTGTATTTATTGCGAATAAGGCGCGCCGCCTGTCCGTCCTGCTGACAGGCGATGTGCCGCCTCGGCATTTAATGAGACCTGTCCATTCCGCATGCGGCGTGCCTGTCTATTCCACTGGCAAGCAATGTGCCGCCTTCGCATTTAATGAGACCTGTCCATTCCGCTGGCAGGCAGCGACCTGTCCATCCCGCAGGCGGCATGCCTGTCCGTTCCACTGGCAGACTGCACGCCTATACTGCCGCGTGCACTACGCCCATCATCACTCGTACGTTACCAAGGAAGCTGTCGTCGCATGTAACGCTACGCGTGCTGCGGACAACATGGGTCTGGAGATTGCATAGACGTCACCTTCATTAGTTGCTCTAGGTATTCCATCCATTATGTTCCTGGGCCCACATGTCGGGGCTCAGCACCCTTGTACGTGCCTCCCTTGAGCTATAAAAGGGAGGGCACACAACGTTACAAGGTAGTCTCACTTAGAAGCTCACAAGCTCTTAAATCACTCAGACTCACACAAGCCCAAGTGCTCAGACACTCAATACAACACACAGTGGAATAGGGTTTTACGCTCCGACGGCCTGAACCACTCTAAATCCTTGTGTTTTTGTGTGTTCTTACACCTTTCCGATAATAGGCAAAACGCTTAGGCCCCCTCCTCATCTTAAGATTTAGGGCGGGTGCATTCCGCCACTCGGCCGGAGAATTTCCTCTCCGATAGCAGTTTTGTTCATAGTAATCTCTCGACACACCGAGTCATCGACACCGCCCGAACCCTTGCGCAAAAGAGAAATTTGTAATTTTGTCACTCTCAGTTTTGATTTTCTGTTATTATAAATCCTGTATTTATGATTGGTGGGATCATCTCTGTTTATGACTTGTAAGTAGAATGACATATCGACGAAGGCATAAATAGTAATGGCAAAATTACTTCTGCGCAAAACCACGCACCGAACACCGTTTCCCACCCTGCTCGGTGCTCGCCGTCGTCCGCTCGCAAGCTTTTGCCGCGATGCCCGACCAAGCAGCGCACCCCGCTGTCCACCTCCACTCGCAGCTCCTCCATTTCCGCGCGTCCGCTCCACCACAACGCCCCGCGAACCCGTCCCCTTCAAAGCGGTCACCTCTTCCTCCGACCCCTCGCTAGCTTCGCCTCCCTTCTCCTGCGTGCCCTACTGCCCTTCACCTCTCGTACCCCCCTCCCCCGCCTTTCCCGCAATTCCGGCTCACATGACCGTCCGGGCCGCGGCCGTGCTGGTGGCCGCCGCCGTGCTCGTTCTCCTCCTCCCGGGATGGGCGGCGGCGGAGTGGAATCTCACGAAGAAAGGCAGCGTCGTCACCTACGATGGGCGCTCTCTCATGATCGACGGCAAGCGGGACCTCTTCTTCTCCGGCGCCATCCACTACCCCAGGAGCCCGCCTGAGGTACGCTCCCACTTGCGCGACTCCCCAGCCGATGAACCGAACGAAATGCAGTGGCGGCGTTCTGCTGCCGGTCGGTTGGTTGATTGATCATGGAAATGTGCTGTTGTAATGCAGGTGTGGCCGAAGCTGATCGAGCGGGCTAAGGAGGGCGGCCTCAACACGATCGAGACGTACGTATTCTGGAACGCGCACGAACCTAAGCCTGGCAAGGTAATGGACATATATTCAGATGGTCTCGTTGGTAATCAATCTCAATAAAATTAAGGAGCATGGCGTCATTAATCTTTGTTGTGCTGTATATTATATTAGACCGACAAATAGACGTAAATGCAGCTCATCTGTTGAATGTGTTGCAGTACAATTTTGAAGGCCGGTTCGACTTGATCAAGTACCTCAAGATGATCCAGGAGCATGACATGTATGCAATTGTGCGCATCGGGCCCTTCATCCAGGCAGAATGGAACCATGGGTCAGTGCCTCCAAGTCCAACTAATTATCAGTCTGCTGTCTAGTATGCTCATATCTATCTGATTGTTTTGTGCTTCTTCTCTGCCATTTTCTCTACTTTCTTCCAGTGGTCTGCCTTATTGGCTTAGAGAGATCGACCACATAATATTCCGGGCAAACAATGATCCCTTCAAGGTAATCAAAGAATTTCATTGCTGTAACAAGGATATGCATGTAGAGTTCTGGTCTGATGGTATTTAAACTTTTCACGCAGAAAGAAATGGAGAAATTCGTGAGATTCATAGTGCAGAAGTTGAAGGATGCTGAGTTATTTGCATCTCAAGGAGGACCCATCATTCTAACACAGGTCTTTTATTTCTCAATTTACTCGTGTTATTTCTTAAATCTTGTTATTGGCACCATATTTGCATAGTACAGGCTGTGTGATTTATCCTTTGCACAAATACATCAGATCGAGAATGAATATGGGAACATAAAAAAAGATCATGCAACAGACGGTGACAAGTACCTCGAATGGGCAGCTCAAATGGCGCTCAGCACACAAACAGGAGTTCCATGGATAATGTGCAAGCAGTCTTCAGCTCCTGGTGAAGTGGTAATTTTCTCATCAGTGGTGAATATCTGTATACATTTTTAATAGTTCGCAAGTTTTTTATTGCAATTATATCTTGAAAATACTAACAAGGTACTATTCAGAACATGAACGTCATTTAATCTCTTATAAGAGACCGCCTACTTTCTATCGAAAGGGTCTAATTATTCCAGCTCAATCTTTTAATTAATTTTTCGCTCTCAATAGATCCCTACTTGCAATGGAAGGCATTGTGGAGACACATGGACACTACGCGACAAAAATAAGCCTATGCTTTGGACTGAGAATTGGACTCAACAGTAAGTTCAAGTAATTCACACTCAACAATGGCCTTTTTTTACCAATTACACAAATATTATGAGCCAGCATTACTACTTTTGGAAGGTACACAATAGGAAGAATTGAGTGAGATGAAATATATAGCGTTGCAAGAAAATCTAAGAGCAACTCCAACAGTCTAGATATAATCCTAGATAAATTTAGAGTTTTATGGGGATTCTAAAAAAAAGACAACCTCTTAAACGATGGGATAAACCAACAAACTCTCTAAATCTTATCTATCCATGTTGCGAAAGGGCCTCTAGCCTAGTGGTTAAGGACTTACGAGTAGCACCTCCAAATCCTGGGTTCGATTCCCCTTAAAAGCGAATTTTCAGGCTTTGTTAAAAAAAATCCCCTCGCTGTGTCCCATCTGCTCTTGGGTTACGATGTCCTGTGCGTCACCTTCCGGTTGGGCCGTTGCAGAGTGGACAGTTGACGCCGACCCGTTAGTGATGGGGGCCAGGGTTCGGAGATTTTCTCAGCCAGGACTATGTTTCGGTTTTTCTTAATATAATACCGGGAGGGTGGTCTTTCCCTCCCCGGTCGAGTTTTTTTATCTATCCATATACAAATCACCTGACAATCTCTTCGGGGGTTGTTGTTTGCCTATTTTGGGCCTTCCTCTTTATCAATATAACCGGCAGCTCTCGGTGTCTGGTTCGTTAAAAAATATATATATCACCTGACAACCGGTCGTCACCGCCTCGACCTCAAGACTTGTCGTCATCGCCGTGTAGACCGAGCCACACAGGTTGCCTCCTCGTTGCTCCTCATGGCTTCACCCTTCTCATTCAAAACGAAATCGTACTCATCTATGTTAGTGAGTAGGCGAAGGAGGAATAGCATGGAGGTGCAATTAGTCAGCCCTATGGAAGCCACGCTCCTCTTCTCTGCCGACTGCACGACTAGTACCAGCGGGTGGCTGGCTGGCTGTGATCTCGACTGCATACGGACCCACACACAGCTTCCTCTGGTCCCTCCAAGCGGCCAAGGACCAACGCACATAGGACGAGGACAATAGGGCGTGGGGGCAACACGAGGACAACGAGTTCGACATGACGCGAGAGCGAAGCGGGGCGCGAGGGAGGGAAGGCGCACGGCACACACGTCAGGAGGGAGATGGCAAGCTGGGCGGACTCGGCAAAGATGCCTAGCGGCTTGGACGGGATGATGAGCGGGATAGAGAAGCGAGCAAGATGAAGAGTCCGTTGGATTGAGTTTTGGCTATCATTTTTCTATTTTTATCAATACTAATTGATTTAGGTATTGTTTGGATGGAGGGACGAGGAAGGATAAAGAGAGATGAGATAGGATCATTCTAACTTGACCCGCGTTTGATTTGGAGGTCCAGAGTCAGGGTCAAGGAATATTCTTAAAAAATGGTGGATAAGACTATCCCTCAAAAAATAAGGGACGAGGCAGCTTAGGGTTAATCCCGTCCCATCCCTCGTTGACACCGAACCAAACACTACATATGTGCTTTTGGACTTCTCTAATGCTCTAATGAATTTATAAGCTATGACCATTCCAAGAACCATGTTGCACATTCATATGTGTAGTTACCTTACATTAGGGACACAAGCTCCACTTGTTTTTGGGTCATTGGGTAGACCCAAAACTTTTATAAGATAAAGTAAAATGTTTGCCACATACTTAATTTAGGGGGTAGCTGACTTAGAAAACACAGTTGGGTGCCCACTTGCATATATCGATTCTTGCAGCATTTTAACCTTCAACCATTCTCCTTATCCCCTTTAAGAAGTGGAATTTGTATTTTATGTACATATCAGAGGTTCCACCTGCCTGTTTGACTGAGTGAACATGTTCATACCTGCATATTGTATAGAATATAAAAAGATAGAGTTGAATAGTAAAACATACATATCATCAATTAGCAGATGGACCCATAAACACAATGAAGCAATCTGGCTGTGGCTGCTAGCCAACTAAACCTAAACCAGTAACTCGGAAACTAAGGGTCAACTGTGCTAATAGAATATTAGTTATTTCGAGCAAGATTTACTAAAATAGTATATTCATTTTATTAATATCGATAAAAGTTGTTCTTAACTAAAACCTGCATTCAAAACTAGGATCAAGTGCTTTTAAAGTACCACTGATATGCCAAACAATGCTTATAGCAAAAAGCATTTTTTTCATTCTATAAACATTTTTTTGAACATAATGGCAGGAGCTCTGACTTTTAATTAAAAAGAAGAATATAATTGATCCAGTTTTAAGGAAAACCGGGTCCGAAACCTACACAGAATGCACAAACAACTCAGATAACAGATGCAACACACACAAAGCCCATCCACAGCCATTGTTGTCGAGCTCAAACACAAGTGACGAGCAGCTTCGACTCCCCCAGACCGACCACATATGGACAAAGGAACTCGACGACGTCTATATCCAAACACCGGTACAGAAGGAGGAAGCCCTCGGTGCATCGTCGTTGCCAAGTCTCACACACCCACGCGAGGCAGCTTCAATTATTCACCAACAAGCTAGCTCCTCCGCCTTGTCCCCGGCAATTTCCCAACCGTCGAACCAAAATCCAGTCCACGAAGAAGGGGAGGTTTTGCCTCCTGTCATCGTTGCCAAGCCACGTCCTCTAACGCAGCAGTTTCGACTTCATGCAGCAAAACTCCACCTCCACTCGCATACCAGACACCAAGAAGTGAGACAACATTGTGGCCAAGATGAACATCAATAGCAGTGCCTTCACGAAGGGAGTGACGTCTAGGACACCACCATCGCTTGTCCGAGAAGAACCGAGCTTTCGTTCAGGAAGATAGTATTGGGGAATGCGACACAATCAACAGGGAAAGCGACACTCATGGACGTTACTATCGCTAAGACTTTCGCCCAAGATGTCCTCCAACACATCGTCAGGCTACGACCCCAGAAAAAAAGCATGCAGCCTCTATCATCGTCGCCGCCGCCCAGACCGCACACACCCTTCCAGAGGGGAGGGGTACCGACACGTCGGCTGCCGCAGCAGCCGCATAGCTGCGTCGTCCGCCACCCCTTGGGCTAGGAACACGGGACTGGACAACACCTTGTCGCGTGCATCACCCTGTCACGCGAGAGCCGATGCCGGGCCGGGCCCCGGCGCCCGCAGTCACCAAAGCCAGCTGGCACTGGACACTCAGCCGTCGTCGCCACCTCCGATCACGAGCCACCTCCCATGTGCACAGACCATAACCGGCAGCCCAACACCGCATCGACAGCACGCGCGCAGCCATTGCCAAGCGCAGTCGTCTCTGATCACGCCTGACGCCGCCGCTATCACGCGCCACCCTCCTGCCGACGAACGCGGCCTCCTCATTGCCGAGCGCAGCCCCTCACTTCTCTCCTGGCTTCGCCACCATGATGCCGCCACGGAATGCGCAGAGCCGCCGAAGAGAGCAGAGTCCCAGCGAGAAACGCAGGAGCTCTTCCTTCCACCTCTGGCGAACCTCCAAGGAAACTCGACGCCCAGACCTGCTCGCGCACAGGGAGCATCTTTGCTCCGGCGGCTGCTCGCCGGCCTTCCTGTCTCCTCCCCAGTTCTTCCTCTCACAGCCGTGCAGCGCCCTCTTCTCTACAGTGGCCGCTGCTCCTCTCTGAAGCTATGCGCAGGAGCTCGCCAGGACGCCGCGCCTCCTCCCTGCTACACGCCCCGGTCGATGACGAACTTCCCGTGGTCTGGGAGGCCGCGCCCGCCCAGATCCGCCGGAAGGAGCGAAAGGAGCCCCGCCGCCGCTGTCATCACAGGCCGCACGGGCTTTCGGTGGCCTGCTCAGGCGGCGGCTAGGGTTTTGAGGGGCGCTCGGGTTGCCCAGCGCGGAGACGACCGAGCGCCGTCTGCTTTAAACATTTGGAGCTCATCCCCTGGAAATACAGAAGGTGCATCCACAAAGGATTAATCTCTTCGTCTAATTTTCTTGGGCATACACAGATTCAGAGCATATGGCGATCAAGTAGCTATGCGTTCAGCTGAGGACATTGCATATGCTGTGTTACGGTTTTTTGCAAAGGGTGGGTCATTGGTTAACTACTACATGGTATGGATTTACTTTTTGTTCCTGTAATGAATATGTTAATAAACATTTGCAAGGGAAATGTGGAGATTTATGGTATTTCACTTTAACTTGTCAACAGTATCACGGAGGAACAAATTTTGGAAGGACTGGGGCTTCTTATGTGCTGACTGGGTACTATGATGAAGCTCCCATGGATGAATATGGTCAGACCGATTCAGTTGACCATTATATTTCTGTATTATTTTTATCTTCATCATGTAGTTCTTCTTGACATAAGGAGCACCTCATGTAGTCCATGATTTTTCATAGGTATGTACAAGGAGCCCAAATTTGGGCATCTCAGGGACTTGCACAATGTAATAAGGTCATATCAGAAAGCATTCCTCTTGGGGAAGCATTCGTCTGAGATATTGGGTCATGGGTATGAGGTTGGGAGCAACTTCTTCAATCATTTTGGTTCCTGGAAACTTGTGTTCTCTGACCTACAAATCAATCTTCTTTGGTGTTGTGATTAATTTTCTATGTTGCAGGCACACATCTTTGAGTTGCCTGAAGAAAATCTTTGCCTCTCTTTCCTTTCCAACAATAACACGGGTGAAGATGGAACAGTAATCTTCCGAGGGGAGAAGCACTACGTGCCTAGCCGTTCAGTCTCCATTCTTGCAGGGTGCAAGAACGTGGTTTACAATACCAAGAGGGTGTGTTTGTTTGCACTTAACCACAACTGAATTAGGAACATAGGCATTGGGCCCTAATTTGTATTTTGTTTGTTATGGCAGGTGTTTGTACAACACAATGAAAGGTCATACCATACCTCAGAGGTAACAAGCAAGAATAACCAATGGGAGATGTACTCAGAAAAAGTCCCGAAGTACCGTGATACTAAAGTCAGGATGAAGGAACCCCTGGAGCAATTTAACCAAACCAAGGACGCTAGTGATTACTTATGGTACACCACAAGGTATCACTCTTATCTGTCACACCTTACGGTTTCAGCTCAATGTTACTCTTTATCTTTCTCGATAAAAAAATTCACTTTACTATATTTTTATTTGTTACCATCTTCAGCTTTCGCTTGGAGTCGGACGATTTGCCTTTTAGAAATGACATCCGGCCTGTGCTTCAGGTCAAAAGTAGTGCACACTCAATGATGGGATTTGCCAATGATGCTTTCGTAGGTAACTTGGACCAACTCTGTAACAATCTTATTCTTCCAAAGGCACTCGCTTGTTGCAAGAATGCCAGCAAAACTACTGTACAAATCAAAATCTTTCTCCATGTAGGATGCGCACGCGGAAGCAAGCAGGTGAAGGGTTTCATGTTTGAAAAACCCGTTGATCTGAAAGTAGGTGTGAACCATGTTGTATTGCTGTCGTCAACTATGGGAATGAAGGTAAAAATTCGTCGGAACTGTGGAATGTGTTTGGAATGTAAGATGACTGATTATACTGTCCTAGCCGATATCCAGGCGAAAAAAATATGGCTGTATTGACGCAAGATACAAACACTTTATTTTGGAAAGGTGGACATATATAAATATCATAAATAAAAGGGTGGCCCATGCACTCTGCTAATGCAATAATCCTTCCCATCAGCTCTAAATTTGCATGTTTCCACTATCTTCTGCAGGACAGTGGTGGTGAACTTGCTGAAGTAAAGAGTGGCATTCAGGAGTGCCTAATCCAGGGTCTGAACACTGGGACGTTGGATTTACAAGTCAATGGCTGGGGCCATAAGGTAAGGCTGTTGTCTTTAACCCCAAAAGGAAAAACTCATTTCCTTGGAAGCACCAATGTCATCTTGCGGGACTTGATCACCTCTACGGTTCGTTTCCAATAGGCTGCACTGGAAGGTGAGGACAAGGAGATCTACTCAGAAAAAGGTGTGGGCAAAGTTCAGTGGAAACCTGCCGAGAACGGCCGGGCAGCCACTTGGTATAAGGTAAGTTGAACCAGGAATACGAGCACTATAGATTTTGGAAACATCAAACATCCATTTCAATTTTGGTTGCAACCCTGGCCCTTGGTGTCACTATGTTCACTGCCATGCTAGAGATACTTCGATGAGCCAGATGGAGATGATCCCGTTGTACTTGACATGAGCTCAATGGACAAAGGAATGATTTTTGTGAATGGTGAAGGCGTGGGTAGATACTGGGTCTCATACCGAACTCTTGCTGGAACTCCTTCTCAAGCACTGTAAGTCTGTGGAGTTAACCTTATTGAGGCAGGTATACAAGCTTGACAACAAAAGGTCATTTCATTTGTCTCTTCCGCTCTGCCTTCAGATACCATATTCCGCGTCCTTTCTTGAAATCCAAGGACAACCTTTTGGTTGTCTTCGAGGAGGAGATGGGCAAGCCGGATGGCATCCTCGTGCAGACGGTGACGAGAGACGACATATGTCTGTTCATCTCGGAGCACAACCCGGGACAGATAAAGACGTGGGATACGGATGGTGACAAAATCAAACTCATTGCAGAGGATCACAGCAGGCGGGGCACCTTGATGTGCCCCCCTGAGAAGACAATCCAAGAAGTTGTCTTTGCCAGCTTCGGCAACCCAGAGGGCATGTGCGGCAACTTCACTGTAGGCACTTGCCACACTCCCAATGCAAAGCAGATCGTTGAGAAGGTACACGCTTCTTCGTGATGATGCGTGTTACCATCTGTGATGTTTGTTGAACTACTTTATCGCACCCGTGGTCACAAATCACATTTTCGCCTCCTGATTGATACTGACTTGTGGAACGGAATGGACAGGAATGCCTCGGCAAGCCATCCTGCATGCTGCCGGTGGATCACACGGTGTACGGCGCGGACATCAACTGCCAATCAACGACTGCTACACTGGGGGTGCAGGTGAGATGCGGAGGGGGCAAGAAGGGTGCCTGAGAATAACAAGATGGATGCTGCTAATTAATGGACGTTTCAGCTTGTTTGTTTGTTCATCCCTTCGGTTTGGCACTGATGCTTACATTGTTCTGACATTGCAATTGAAATGTGATTGGAACATTCTTGATCGGGAACTAACATGAAATGAGTGGAGGGTAGATGCTGATCAGACCAAAGATGTGTATTTCCCCCCTCTTTCCTTCTGTCTCGTGTTGTTTCATGTAACCATCACAATATATATAGATGTTGAATAATCATGACCAGTAGTATAGATCTTAGAGCATCCCTAACTTTTGAATAAAAGACTCTTGGAGATTGGAGCTGGACTAACTGATTGCTTCTTGCAACATTTATATGAACATTTCATTAAAAAACGAGAGATGAGCAAAACAATATACCCTACTAATTAGTTTAATCCAACAGCTTTGATACTGCAAATATTGTGCATGATGTCCTTCGTTCGTTATGTACAGAGATTAGGTCAAATTTTAATTTATTATTGATTAATGCATAGGACAATGAATGAAGACAACTTGTCAACTTATTTGTATCAGACTATCAGTGCTCTGTGAATCATTTCCTCTTTAAATGGCTAAACAATTTTGCGGCTGTGAAATAAGTTAGGCTTTGTTCGTTTGTACCGGATTGGTGGGTAGAAACGATTTCTAGCCGAATTGATTCTCTAATTTATATAAACTTTGATTAATTTATATAAATTTTGATTAGCTGGAACGATTTCGGGTGTAATTCGACGTAAACGAACAAGACCTTAGTCAGTTTGTTAGGATTCTTATAGTGTAACTTGCTTAAGTGTTTACGTTTTAGACTTTTGCATGTGCCCATATAAAAAACTTATTTACTTAGGCTATGTCCAGAAGAATGTGTATCAAGCCGCATATATTTATTTTGCATATTCACGTCCAACTGTTCACGTATGACTTATGAGACGCGCAAAATAAGCGCTCGGCTGGCGGGTATCTCATTTCCACCGGTTTTTCTCTCCTTTACACGTATATAGTCGGTTGCCCGTGCGTTGTGACGGATCATAACAATATCCACGTAAATTATCCACCAAAAATATCTCAAGTCTTTTATTGATTGTCTCTGCTCTTCGTATAATATTTTTTGATTTGATTAACTGATGTTGTTGTTTACTCCATCCAATATGTCTTGGTATAACACGACCAATGAATGGAGCGATTAGAAGGGAGTTCACAACGACTGACTGAACGGATAGAAATTGTAGAATGATATAGTTTCACCATATAAAGACCAAGTAAGAGAAAGTTTGTGAGCTCAAGTTTCTAAAATAAGTCACATGAACTCAAACTTATAAAAAAGATAGATCAAAATATGGAGTGATTGCTAAAGTCAGACATCAATAAAAACTGGATGCCCTACATACAAATTATGGTACTTCGTAACAATTACTACCGTTTAAAACCAACAAATAACCTTTTCTTTTATTGTTAGTGTGACAAATCATTGTTGCTCCATCCAATTCAGCAACCTCAAACACTATAGAGTCCATTACGCCAATGTAGTCTCAGAAACGACCTAATGCTTGCAAGAGTCAAGAACACAAGGGACGAGCACCATGTGGTAGTGCCCGCATGGATCTCCAAATCCTAACACATATTTTGCAGGATCCATGAGCCAACATCAGAAGAACACAAACCTTGTGCAGAAAATAAATAAAGTATTAACACACCAAAATTATGTTCAGTCCTTAGCACAACAAAAAAACTAATACCCAAAACAATAGAGGAACAACACAATAATTTTTCAATGACATAAGGATGGATGACAGGTACATAGAAGCGGTAGAAGCATACCGAGTCGACACCATGGTAAGGAAAAGACCATGTAGACAGATGATGCCAAGCCATCGAACGAGTACCATAGGCATCAAATCAGTGACCCCCATCCCTTGCCTCCCCACTTCCAAGGTTTTGTAGAGCAGAAGGGGAAGGGAAAAGGTAGGCATACATGTTCATTGCTGGAGAATGATACGCGAAGACCTAGGCATCTGGAGGCGACATAGGTAGTATACCGCTAGATACATATATGGAGAGAGCACGCAAGCGGAGAAAGAAGCCCAGCTGGAGCAGCTCCAAACCGAGAGGCACCCGCACCAAGCGTCGATCCGAGA
The DNA here is from genome assembly GCA_029449295.1 of Zea luxurians. Lineage (NCBI taxonomy): Eukaryota > Viridiplantae > Streptophyta > Magnoliopsida > Poales > Poaceae > Zea > Zea luxurians. The sequence continues at coordinate 153,547 of JAOPSE010001035.1, read as the reverse complement.
AGGGCAAGAGAATGCGGGTGCCTTCCCAGCCCTGGACCTGCCGAGGCGACACAACACCACCATCAACTCCATAGCATATGTCGACTACTGCCGCGCTGAAAGGATCACGATGCCCAAGAGGAGGGTGAATTGGGCGGGCTTTTCTAAAAATTCAACAACAATTAAACCCTAAGCAAGAGCCCAACTTCATCCAACTACTAGCAATAAGTAAATACTACTAGAAAAACAACCCTAAGTCATTACTTCAAATACTTGCTAAGCAATTGAACAAAATAATATACTCAAATTATATGCGGAATGTAAAGCAAGGTTAAGAAAACTCCTCCAATTTTTTCCTGAGGTATCGAAGAGTCGGCACTCTTCCCTAGTCCTCGTTGGAGCACCCGCGTGTCACACCCAGATTTAAGGAACAAAGCCGGATGCGTCTCATACATGCGCCAAAGAAGACAACATATATAATAATAGAGTGTATAGAGATAAATGTCACGATAACATCAGAGTACTTATTACATAGCGGAAGTCTTACAAAAATAAAAGATAAATATAAAACAAACTAAATCCATCCTTGACGCGAATAAGTCAACTGGGAGATGCCACCTAGATCAGATCAAACTCCTCGATGTGTGGCTCCTCTTGTACCACCTGTTCTTCTCCTGTGGGGTGTGAGACAGCAAGGGTGAGCTCACACATGATCATAGCTCAACAAGTTGTGGGGAAACCATTGGGCATGAACTCACCAAAGGTGGGAGTTCATGTGAAGTGTAAGGCTGATCAACAATAGGGGTTATAGTTGAGCATTGCTTTTAATAAGTTAGTCAAATTTTATTAGCAGTTACTAAGTGTAAGTAGATACCAAACCATAATAAATAATAGAACAAAATTAATAAATAATCCATGCAAATGCAAATGACAAATTGAATTTAAGTTACATATATTAATCATGTGAGTGTCCGAGTCGCTCATGACCGTGAGCACAGCTAGTATACCAGTTTTACACTCTGCAGAGGTTGTACCCTATACCCACAAGTCATGTTACCCATCTGCCAAGAGACGGCCAATCCCATACACCTCTACCGAGGAGGCGAGGCAGGGTAACAGTACAAGGCATTTACAAAGTTCCACTAGCTTCAGAAAACCCGCTATAGTTTATGGAAAGAGCACTTGCAAGAATCCCCCGTCTGACCGCCATCGCAGCAAAATCAACCCGAGAACTTCCCTGCATGTAACTCCCCTACGGCCCTTGCCCCTTTTGAGTAAGGTAGTCTTCCACTAGCTTTCCTAATTAGTTAGCCAAGGGGTCCTATTCCTCCCTTGTGGTAGCACGTTTTCCCGGGTGGTTCTCCATGTTCCCATTAACATAATGATCTTATCATGAACATAAATAACATAACAGAATAATTGGAACATATATGTAATGAAATATTAACCCAAAACCATATAAAGCAATAGCAAAACTACCCAAGTGATTCAGGGTAAACAAGGTAAAAAGGATAAATAGACTAGGGTGACCTATTGGGTCCCATCAAAATTAACTTATGCAGATCATTATGATTAATAAGAACATGACTGAGTAAAAATAAGTGATCAAGGGCACAACTTGCCTTCAATGAGCTCCTGCTCAACAACTTCTATCTGCTGGGCACCAGGATACTCAGTCACAGGCTCTTCTACTCGCCACAATACAAACAAGCGCAGTATATAGAGAAAATTAACATCACACCAAAATTATAAACAAAATACATAATAATATTCTACACATTAAAATAAGAACCTAGGAACAGTTATCATTAATTTTGGGGTTATAGATTTTAAGATATGAATTTCCAAAGGTTTTATGTGCTTGATATAGGATTAATTAAGAAATAAATTTTATTATTGTTTTCATGTCAAAACAGAGACTCTAGGTGATAAACAATATTATTACAAAATTTTAGAAAGTGGAATGGATTAATTTGGACTAAAAATAAATTTTCTATGAATTAAATAAGTTCCAGGAATTGTTTTTATATTAAAAATTCATTTTCTAAATAAATTCTATCGGTTTTAGATCTGTCTGGACCACGCACCAATTAACCAGAAGCACAGGGGCTAGCGTGTAAACTTCCCTAGACCCAGCGCACAGTTACTAGGGATGGCGGGTTGATTTATAATTTAGCCAGGGACTCTTTAGCAAAAATTTCCAGACCGAAGCGGTATGAGTTCATATCAGCCACCCGATCTAGAATCAAGGGCACTGATTAAAACCGCACACACATCGAACTGGTACGCGCTTCGGACTGTGGGATTGCAATCCAATGGACATGGGACGACCACGCCCCGATCTAATCTAAACCGCTTATTACCAAACCGACGCCCCAGATTTAATGTCGTGAAGAGGTACGCAACCTTCTAATCTTGACCGTTCATCCAGATCAAACGGCCAGGGGCCATCCCCTACTCTACCCGACGCGCCCGGTGGAGGCGCCATACCTCGCGGCAAGGATCTCGCCAGCGATTGCCGCCCCGACTACTCCGAGCACCTCACATCTATTACTCTAGCGCAGAACAAAGAGGATGACTATACGAATACGAAGATCGGGTGCTCACCAACGATTAGGGCACGGAGGTTCCACGCGACGGCGAGGTGCGACACCGCGACGGAAATTGGCTCCGGTGACAAATTGCCGCCGTTGATCAGCAGCACAACACCCCGGAACGCTCCCGTGCATACCCCCGATGGTTCAGAGAACTCCACGACCCGCTCGACAACTTCTACGACGGTTGCCGGGAAACGCAACGGCGGCGGCTCTCCCTCACGCTCTGGTGGCGGCGACAAACTGGTGGCGAAACTAGAATTGCGCGTAGGTTTATGGGATAGAGCCGAGGACGGCGGCTCTGCCCCACAACTATATAGGGCCGGCGGATTCGGTGGGTGTACGCGCGACGCCCGGGAGGAGTGCGCGGTGGTTGAGCTCGGACCCACCTTTCTCGCGAGGAGGAAGAACGTGCGGCTCACGCGCGGTGTATGACAGGGTGGGCCCGCACATCAGTGGAACGGAAGTAAACGTGCGCGAGTGAGTGACTGGCTAGTGGGGCCCTCGTGTCGGCGCGGGATGGGCCACGCTGGGAAAAGGCTAGAGTGGGCCGACAGTGGTTTCGGCCCAAGCGCGACTTTGGATTTTTTTATTTTCTTTTGCTTTTCCATTTCAAATTCAATCTTCAATTAAATTTAAATTCAAACTTTTGTGATGAATTTGTCCTCAGTTTTAAATATACAGTTTGATAATATCAGTGTGAAATATATTTATTCTTATTTTTATTTTATTTTATGTAGTATTTTTCTCATTTCTTTCCTTCTCTTATTTCCCAATTCTAGAATTTAAATTTAGGCTAAATCCCAAATTCACATTATTATTTTATTTTTATTCATATTTTTATTGTTTTAAATGCACAAACCAAAAATCCAATATGATGCAATGGTTTATTTGTGTTTTAGTGAAGATTTACTCATTTTTAAATATGATCAGTCATAAGTGATGATTAGTAATGGTCACCAGACATTGAGGTCAACTTTTTTCCATTGTTTACATATTTGGGTATTACAAATCCTACCCCCCTTAACAAGAATCTCGTCCTCGAGATTTAGGAAGGACTAGGAAAGAGATGGGGAAAGTCTATGCGTAGTTCTTATTCTCTTTCCCAAGTAGATTCATCTTCTCCATGGTGACTACATTGCACTTTACACATTTTGATTACTTTACTCCTTGTGACTCGAGTCAAAATGTCAAGAATCTTGATAGGGTACTCCATATAAGTTAGATCATCTTGTACACTAAGATCCCCATCGGTAGCTGCTCTTCAGGTACCCTAAGACATTTCTTTAGTTGAGATACATGGAAGACATCATGTACATCCGTGAGATGATCGGGTAGTTTTAGTTGATATGCAATTTCTCCCACTCACTTCAAGATCAAGAAGGGTCCAATAAAGCGAGGGGACAACTTCCCTTTAACTTTAAATATCCTCATACCCCCGGATCGGTGACACCTTCAAATAGACATGATCACCCTCCTTAAACTCTAGCAGTCTTCTACGGGTATCAGCATAGCTTTTCTGCCTTGACTGTGCAGTTCTCAGATTCTCCCTTATCATCCATACTTGTTCTTCAGTCTCTTGTATAATTTCAGGCCCAAAGAACTGTCGTACACTAGTTTGATCCCAATAAAGTGGAGTCCTGCATTTTCTGCCATATAGAGCCTCAAATGGTGACATCTTCAAATTGGCCTGGTAGCTATTATTGTAAGAGATCTCCGCATATGGTAAGCTCTTATCCCAACTACCTCCATGTTTAAGAGCACAAGCTCTTAACATATCCTCCAGCACTTGGTTAGTCCTCTCGGTCTGCCCATCAGTTTGAGGATGGTAGGCCGAACTAAAATTCAACTGTGTATCCAAGCTTTCATGCAACTTCTTCCAAAACCGAGAAGTAAATTGTGATCTTCGGTCTGACACGATCTTCTTAGGCACCCCATGTAGACAAATTATCCGAGTCATATACAATTTTGCTAGCTTGGCTCCCATGTAATTAGTTCTCACAGGTATGAAGTGAGCCACTTTCGTCAGTCTGTCCACAATTACCCAAATGGAGTCATACCCTGCAGGAGTGCGGGGTAGTCCAACAATAAAATCCATACCAATTTCTTCCCATTTCCACTCGGGTATCTTGAGCGGGTGCAATAGTCCAGCTAGTCTTTGATGTTCGGCCTTGACTCCTTGACACACATCACACTTAGCCACATGTGCAGCCACATCTCCCTTCAATCCATACGACCAATACTTCTGCTTCAGATCCTGATACATCTTAGTGCTACCAGGGTGAATAGAGTAATCAGAATCATGGGCTTCCTTCAGTATAGTTTCTCGAAGGCTATCAATATCAGGAACACATATCTGGTTCTTGAACCATATTGTGCCTTGCTCATCCTCCGTGAATTCTGGACCTCTACCTTCAGTAATAAGATCTTTGATCTCTTGTATCTTAGCATCACCAACCTGACCTTTACAGATTTCTTGCTCCAAGGTAGGTTCCACATCAATAGTGATTCCTTCAGTGTGTGTAACAATTCTCAGGTTGAGTCTCCTAAAATCCTCAACAATCTCATCGGGTATCTGGGCAACAATAGCTGCATGAACGTGTTCCTTTCGACTTAAGGCATCCGCAACTAGATTCGCCTTTCCCGGGTGATAGTGAATCTCCAAATCATAATCCTTAATAAGCTCCAACCAACAACGTTGCCTAAGGTTGAGATCCTTCTGAGTGAATATATACTTCAAACTCTTATGATCCGTGTACACTTGGCACTTGGTTCCCATAATATAATGTCTCCATATCTTAAGTGCATGCACTACGGCTGCCAATTCTAAGTCATGAGTGGGATAGTTCAACTCATGTTTCTGCAACTGACGAGACGTGTAGGCAATCACGTGTCCTTCTTGCATAAGCACACATCCCAAGCCTTGGCCACATGCATCACAATAAATGTCAAATCCCTTCTGTAGATCTAGCATAACCAACACTGGTGGTGACATCAATCTCTTCTTTAATTGATCAAAGCTATATTGGCACTTCTCGTCCCACTTAAACTCTCTTCCCTTCTCCAGAAGCGAGGTCATAGGCTTAGCAATCTTAGAAAATCTTTCAATAAATATCTAATAGTATCCTGCAAGTCCCAAGAAACTTCGGATCTCAGTAACTGTAGTGGGTATGCTCCACGCCATAATCTCCTTGACTTTAGCAGGATCTACTGATATACCTCCATTAGAAATGATATGTCCAAGGAATGTCACCTCGTCAATCCAGAACTCGCATTTGCTATACTTGGCGTAGAGTTGATTATCTCGTAACTTCTATAGCACCAATCTCAGATGTTCCTCATGATCATTATCACTCTTGGAATAAATAAGAATATCATCGATGAATACCACGACGAATCTGTCCAGATACTCCATAAACACCTTATTCATTAAATTCATGAAATAAGCTGGTGCATTAGTTAGTCCAAATGACATAACCATAAACTCATATAAACCATATCGGGTTGAGAAAGCCATCTTGGGAATGTCAGAAGGCCTAATCTTCATTTGGTGGTAACCCGATCGGAGATCAATCTTCGACAATACCCTAGCACCTCTCATCTGATCAAATAAATCCGCAATGCGGGGTAACAGATACTTGTTCTTCATAGTAACATCATTAAGAGATCTATAATCCACACACATCCTTTGCGATCTATCTTTCTTCTGTACAAATAGAATCGGCGCTCACCAAGGTGAGGAACTCGGACGAATGTACCCAGCCTCCTGTAACTCCGTTAACTGCTTCTTAAGTTCTTTTAACTCTTCTATAGACATCATGTATGGCCGTTTAGAAATAGGAGCAGTCCCAGGTAAGAGATCAATGACAAACTCAACTTCTCTATCTGGTGGCATGCCTGGTAACTCCTCTGGAAAGACATCCGGAAAATCCCTAACTACACGGATGTTGTTTCCAACAAACTCCACATCTATGAAGAATGTCGCACGTATGGTAGAGGTAGTTACTGTAATTTCAACGTTAAATCTTTCTCCTTTAGGGTTGGTGAGTTCTACTGTACCCCTACCATAGTGTATAATGGCCTTTGCCTTTCTTAACCATGACATACCAAGGATTAGATCTATGCTACTTGCCTATAATATTATAGCGGTAGCCCCGAATTCTCTTCCCATAATTGCCAATGTCAATTTATGTGTCATATGATTTGCCTCAACAGGCCCTTTGGGTGTAATTACTATCATTGATGTTTTCATAATTTTCCAGTGGTAACTCATTTGTGTTGGCATATCAAGCAGACATAAATGAATGTGCAGCACCAGAATGAAATAATATTGTTGCATGATTTGCATTAATGTAAAACATACCAAGTGCGATGTCATCCCCATCAGGAGTAGCATCAGCGCTGACTTGATTAACCCTGGCAATAGAGAATCCCTTGCCAGATCCCGGAGTCTGCTGCTTGTTCTGAACTGGGGTAGTAGCAATCCTCTGTGGGCAAACATTTGCATAATGTCCAGTCTTCCCACACTTGTAGCAAGTAGTACCTGCACTCTGTCCTAAAAATTTCGTCGGGGTGCCAGTGGGGGTAGCCTAACAAGTCGATGGAGTCCCCTGAGGTGAGTGCTGAGCTGGGCGTTGGCCTACTCCAGTGCAAACTGGTGTACCCTGGGGTGAACCGTAGCGAGGACGAACGCTGCTGCATCCCTGACCCTAGGATATTGTAACACCCCGGGATCCACAAACACCCTAGAATGCTACTAAACTACACATCTAACATTCGTAAATAAAATTTCGACAGCATCTTCTTTGAAAATTGCATAAATGGGGAAGCAGCAAAGTATAAATAGATATCATGATAAGAAAACTTAATAGACATTAATAATCTGCTAGCAATGAGAAGACAACCATAACAACATGAACTAAATTAACCAGTGCGCACAACTAGTTAGAAACTAACATCCTTTGACAAGAAGCTTCTAATTAAATCATGACTGCGCCTAAGCAGCGTTATTATGAGAGTGAAGGTGGATGTGCTTCTACTTCCCACTTCCCTTGATGAGCAACAAGCACCTGCATTAAGTAATGCAAGAGTGAGATGAAATATCTCAGCAAGCGAATTGTTTTGACGAGATATTTAAACCACAAATTGAATTAATCAACATTTTAAAGGAATCACAATTAAGATCAGAAATACGAGTAGATATAGAACTCAATAGTCCCAATATAACCAATACCATCTCATTTCCTCGAACAACCATAATAGGTTGTATAACACTTCCCTGCGTCAACAATACCTGCAAATATCACTTTAATGTATGCATAGGAATGCAATGTGTAGGTCCTCTGCCTTCATACCTCTAAGAGTATAAAACCACATCATCTGCAAATATCACTTCAATGAATGCAATGCATATGTTCTTTGTCTTCATACCTCTAAGAGTATGAAGCCGCATCGTACCCCTCCTCGGGCAACGTACGGTGCTAAGTTGTACCAGTACGGTCGGACCATAGGTCACGACAAAACTTTAGATGCAAGTGAATCATGCAATGTATATGACATGCCACATTTATCAATATACTTCACTTCCTTCACATACAATACAAACCTCAAATAATACTTCATTTATCTTCAGATACAATACAAACCTCAAATAATACTTCATTTACCTTCAGGGGTGTGAATTAATCTCATGAGTCATACTCGAATTGTAATCATCATCAATATATGATTGAGCATCAGTATAATGCAAGCAAGTAAAGCATCACCATAGAGTCCAATTATGAAAGAATCCAATACTTCTGAATATTAGAGTGTAGGCAATAGAAATAACAGGTCAGAATGGAAGCAACCACCGCTACATTCACTTGCCTTCATCGAAGAAGAATAAATGTACTAGGCATGATCTGGAGTGTAGTCACCTGCTAGCGGGCATAAAACTTAGTACAAATATTTCACAAACATTTGCCAACAATCAAAAAATCGCTCCTACACTTGAAACCAAGACCTGGTGGAAAGCCTCCCACCCTGAACCACATGCCATACAGCAGCAGCGCTATTTGTTAATTTTGTATCTTTAAAATTATAACAATAGTGATATCAAACAAATAATCTAGGAGTATCTACACAAAATACCCTACAACTTCAGTATTCAATGGATAATTAAATTATGTCATCTATAAGTTCTAAAACATCTGACAAGATAACTGACTGAATCTGTTTCAGACAACAGCGTAGTTAACTTCAAAATTCGATATCTCACAAACTACTCAACCAAAAATCATGAAATTCTACTGGCAATAAGAACTTTTATCCCTCTACAGAAGTCTCCATAGTTGGAAGAGCCAATTCGGCAATTTACCTGATGAAACCTCCAGTGAACAGACCCACTCATTTTTATTAGGCAAACAGAAACAGCCACAGTAAAACAAACATAACTAGAGTTTCATAATTCATATAAATGCACTCTTTAACAATCGGGAAAGCTTATGAAATTATCTACAACGTTTCTTACAAACCCAAGGTTGAATTCTGTTGATAAAATTGCCTAAACCATAAGAGAACAGATTCTGCACAGAATTATGAGACTGAAAAACTGCTATAATCAAACTGCAATAACTTTCTGATCTGATGTCCGATTGAGGTGTTCTTCACGGCCACGGAAAGATCTACAAATTATCTATGTCTCATATATAGACTTTTCATTTTTTTAAGGCCACTAAGACCACAAAAAACTGGCATAAACATAAACTGTCGAATCTGCCATTTCACAGAAAACTAAATTCGAGATCAAAACCTAACCGCACATCTAATCCAACCTCTAATCCTTTAATCCCCATGATCCACAACCTCCAAAAGCACATAATTATAGGGAGGAACAAGGATTTCATCCATACCTAGGGTTTTCCCAAGAAAATCTTCAAGAAGAGATAGGGAAGAACATCTCCTTGATCCTCTCTCCCTCTTCAATTCAAAGTGCTCCTCCTCTTCTTGATCCTTGCTGCGTGGGGGGCGATCTAGAGGGAGGAGGAATCCGTGGAGAGGGGCTTCCATGGGAGGAGAGGGTGGCCAGCCAAGGGGAAAGGGAGAGGGGTGGCCAAGTGTGTGGGGGAGAAAGCGAGGGGGCAAGAAGGGGCAAAAGGGGGAAAGGGCCACCGCTAGGGTTTCTTTGCAGGAGAAACGAAACGATGCCACAGATGACTCCGACTTAGCATCCAACGGCCCACAACCCTTTTCCCACATCCACGCACCGAAGATCAACCTTTGGCAACATTTTTTGGGATATTACACTCTACCCCCCTTAAAAAGAATTCGTCCTCGAATTCAACCACTCCAACAAAACATCCAAGGTACCCCATATAGCAGCACCATTCAAAACATGGGTCCATTATTGGTCTTAATTAACACAAGAACTTCTACCTCGACTAATTGTTTAAGGAAACTACACCACCTGACATCAAGCATGAACCAACATGTAATGTAGCTCAAACCAAGTCATAGATGCAATCAACACTACGATTTCATAACATCGAATTTGGATGCAGCCATACATCAGCATCAATGTCTTTAAACGACACTCTTTTATGAAGGGGTAATATGCACTAAGCACAACCTTTACCAACTTCAACAATTCATTTTAATTCAATGGTGAAACATCCACACCAGATGAATGTATAAGAAGATCAAACACCTCACCTCACAGCACCATGAAACAAGTAGTTCTATTGAAACAAAACTCCTAATCTTCCTAAACCTTGTTCTTGCCATAATGAAAAGATAATCATATAATATAACATACTTTGCACCCCACCAAAAGGGAGAAAATCTATAGAACTAATGGAGCAATAAAGCCGACAAGAAGCCAATAACATTTTGCACGGCACAGTTCATCGAAGAAATGCCAAAAACTCTACATAGAGCACTGACAGCCCAACAACAACACAATACTTGCTTAACCCATGTCACTATACTTCATCCAACATCTCAACTAAGAAAAATATCCAACTAGTAAGGTTAACTTACACATAATATAAGTCTTCATCTACTGTAGTTCAGAAACTTATATTTCATTCTATCATATGATGCACTCAAAGTACTAGACCTAAAGGGTCAATACTAACCCCATAATCCTTCACACATTTGGCTAACATCTCAAGCTGATGTAAAAACCACATCATTTAGGAATAGATGACTAACCACACACAACCAACTCTAGGCTAGGTAATGACTTCATTCAAACCAATAGATAAGTGGTCCAACAATGGCTCCACAAACATGCATCGGGGAGAGAACCATCAGATCCTCAACGTATTAATACATAATCAATGGATCAAAAAAATTAAAGATTTTATTCTACAATTAGCATGACTAACATGCAACCACTTTAAACCACATCTAGGCTTTGTGGCTACTAAAGCACACGATAGAAGAGAGACATGTAATCCATTCAGGCTATGTAAAGACTTCCCCCAAAATCCATATAAAAGTACCAATATTCATTTATTTCAGAACTGGTTTCTCGACATAAACAATCATTCTTTACAAAGATAGTTGGAGCTATCCACCAACCACTCAACAACTTAAATTCGAATTGATGATTACCTTGTACCCCAAAGCACGCAATTCACACTCCTCTTAGAAACATCCTCAATCAAGCATATATAACAATATTATTGTAATAAAACTCAACCCTGAAAAACATGGTGAAAACAACATAGGCATACTTGTATATCACAAGCATAGTAACAACTTCAATCTCACAAATGACCAGCGATATCAACCACATTAATAAAACAATATCAAAATTTCAAAAATAAATTATATCAAGCATTAAGCCATAAACAATTTACCACATCACTGTAAAGGAATAGGGAGGGGTGAAATTATTGTTATCTGCACTTCAAAGACACTAATATATATCAAAGATACTTGAACCCATACCTTCCTATATGTGCAAGTGTGTCAAATTTATCTTCAAATTTCCAAGAATCTAAAGCCTAAGCTTTTGATACCAACTGTAACACCCCGGGATCCACAAACACCCCAGAATGCTACTAAACTAGACATCTAACATTCGTATATAAAATTTTGACAGCATCTCCTTTGAAAATTGCATAAACGGGGAAGCAACAAAGTATAAATAGATATCATGATAAGAAAACATAATAGACATTAATAATCTACTAGCAATGGGAAGACAACCATAACGACATGAACTAAATTAAATAGTGCACACAACTAGTTAGAAACTAACATCCTTTGACAAGAAGCTTCTAATTAAATCATGACTGCGCCTAAGCAGCGTTATTATGAGAGTGAAGGTGGTGAAAGGAAAATGTGCCCTTGGGCCATTTCTAAGTATTTTGGTGATTGAGTGTCAACACAAGTGCTTAAGTGTTAATCTATGCCAAATGTTGGACAAAGTGCAAATCAAGAGTAAAGGTATGTTTCTAAGACTTAGTACATTGTTTTGGAGACTAATGTTTTGTGTCTAAGTGCTGGAAACAGGAGAAATCACTTTGGAAAAGAGATGACTTTCTTCAGCCAAAGACAGTTCAGTCTGGGAGCATCGGACTGTCCGGTGGTGCACCGGACTGTGTCCGGTGCGCCAGGCTGGCGACTGTCAACTGGCTGCTCTCGGGAGGCGATCAACGGCGTACGGCTATAAATCACCGGACTGTCCGGTGAGCCATTCACAGGTGAAGTCGTCGCTCTCGGGAAGCGATTAACGGCGTACGGCTATAATTCACCGGACTGTCCGGTGAGCCAACGTTCAGCCAGGCCAACGGTCGGCCGAGGATTCCGCGCGTGACGCATGCCCGAGCCAACGGTCACAAGGGGGCACCGGACTGTCCGGTGTGCACCGGACAATGTCCGGTGCGCCAACGGCTCTGGATCTTCAACGGTCGGCTGCGCCACAGAAGGAAAGAAATCCGCAACGGACAGTGTCCGGTGGTGCACCGGACTGTCCGGTGCACTTGTCGACTGAAGGCAAGAATTGCCTTCCTGGAATGCTCTCAACGGCTCCTAGCTGCCTTGGGGCTATAAAAGGGACCCCTAGGCGCATGAAGGAGTACACCAAGCATTCTCTAAGCACTCCTAAGCACCAAGACTTCAATTCCGCGCATTCGATTCTTTGTGATAGCAACTAGAGCTCCATTTGAGTAGAGAACTCTTTGAGTTGTGTTGAGAGCTCGTGTTGTGACTTGTGTGCGTGTGTTGCTCTGATTTTGTGTCTTGTGTGCATTGCTCATCCCATCCTTACTTCCGTGCTTCTTTGTGAACATCTTTGTAAGGGCGAGAGACTCCAAGTTGTGGAGATTCCTCGCAAGCGGGATATAGTAAAGCAAAGCAAAATACCGTGGTATTCAAGTGGGTCTTTGGACCGCTTGAGAGGGGTTGATTGCAACCCTCGTCCGTTGGGACGCCACAACGTGGAGTAGGCAAGTGTTGGACTTGGCCGAACCACGGGATAAACCATTGTGCCATCTCTGTATTGATCTCTTTGTGGTTATTGTGTTTTGCTAAGACTCCTCTCTAGCCACTTGGCCTTATTGTGCTAACTTCTAATCAAGTTTTTGTGGCACTAAGTTTCAAGTTTTATAGGATCACCTATTCACCCCCCCTCTAGGTGCTCTCAATTGGTATAAGAGCCGTTCTCTTCACGTGAGGGACTAATCGCCCGAAGAGATGGATCCTAAGGGCAAGGGGATTGTGATCAATGATAAGGAGAGGGAGTCCTTCGTCAACGAGCCGAAAGATGACAAGCCTACTGACTCGGGCTCGGGACACAAAAGAAAAGACGGGAAGAAGAAGAAAACGAGGCGCATCAAGGAGATCATCTACTACGACGACAGCGACGAGTCCTCTTCTTCCCAAAAGGACAACGATGACAACGACTACGAGAAAAAGAAAACGGTCAATTCGAACTTTTCTTTTGATTACTCTCGTATTCCGCAAAGTACCAATGCTCATTTACTCTCCATTCCACTTGGTAAACCTCCTCACTTTGATGGAGAGGACTACGGATTTTGGAGTCACAAAATGCGTAGTCACTTGTTCTCTCTCCATCCAAGCATATGGGAGATAGTAGAGAGTGGAATGAAATTTGATAGTACTGATAGTCCCATGTTCAGTAATGAGCAAATTCACAAAAATGCACAAGCTACTAGTGTTCTTCTAGCTTCATTGTGCAGGGACGAATACCATAAGGTGAGCGGATTGGATAACGCCAAGCATATTTGGGACACCCTCAAGATCTCACATGAGGGGAACGACGTCACCATGCTCACCAAGATGGAGTTGGTGGAGGGCAAACTTAGGAGATTCGCAATGATCAGGGGCGAGGAGCCAACCCAAACGTACAACCGGCTCAAGACCCTCGTCAACAAAATAAGGAGCTATGGAAGCACGCGATGGACGGACCACGACGTCGTCCGCCTAATGCTAAGGTCTTTTACTGTCCTCGATCCACATCTTGTGAACAATATTCGTGAGAATCCTAGGTACATCAAGATGTCGCCCGAGGAGATACTTGGAAAGTTCGTAAGCGGGCGGATGATGATCAAGGAGGCTAGATATGTTGATGATGTGTTGAATGGCCCAATCCAAGAGCCTCAAACCATTACTCTCAAAGCAACGAGGAGCAAGGAGGCGCTACCTAGCAAGGTGGCGCAAGTTGAGGCGGCCGGGCTTAATGATGAAGAAATGGCCCTCATCATCAAGCGCTTCAAGACGGTGCTAAAGGGTCGCAAGGGGCATCCCAACAAGAACAAGACAAAGGGGAAGCGCTCATGCTTCAAATGTGGTAAGATTGGTCATTTTATCGCTAATTGTCCCGATAATGATAGTGACCAGGAACAAGGGAACAAGAGGGAAAAGAAGAAGACTTACAAGAAGGCTAAGGGCGAGGCACACCTTGGAAGGGAGTGGGACTCGGATTGTTCGTCGTTCGACTCCGATAATGAAGGACTCGCCGCCACTGCCTTCAACAAATCGTTCCTCTTCCCCAACGAGAATCACACCTGCCTCATGGCAAGGGAAAAGAAGGTAAGCACTCGTGATACTAGTACTTACACTTCCTTAAGTGATGAAGAATCTAGCGATGATGAAATAGACTATTCATGTTTATTCAAGGGCCTAGATAGAACTAAGGTTGATAAGATTAATGAATTAATTGATGCCTTGAATGATAAGAATAGGTTATTAGAAAAGCAAGAGGATCTTTTGTATGAAGAACATGATAAGTTTGTAGAGGCACAAAAATCTCTTGCTTTAGAAATTAAGAGGAATGAAATGCTCTCTTGTGAATTGTCTACATGCCATGACTCTATTTCTAGCTTAAAGAGCATAAATGATGATTTGAATGCTAAGTTAGAAATAGCTAATCAATCAACATCTTGTGTAGAACATGATGCAAGTTGCAATAGGTGTAAAGATTTTAATGTTGATGCTTGTAGTGAACACCTAGTTTCAATTTCTAAATTGAATGATGAAGTGGCTAGTCTTAATGCCCAACTTAAGACTAGCAAGAGTGAATTTGACAAAATAAAATTTGCAAGGGATGCCTACACGATTGGTAGACACCCCTCAATTAAGGATGGTCTTGGCTTCAAGAGGGAGGTCAAGAACATAACAAGCCATAAGGCTTCCATCTCCGCCAAGGAGAAAGGGAAGGCCCCTATGGCTAGTAGTACTCAAAAGAACCATGCTTTCATGTATCATGATAGGAGACATTCTAGGAATGCTTATAGAAGTTATGATGCTTTTGATTCTCATGCCATGTTTGCTTCTAGTTCTTCTATTATGCATGATAGAATTTTGGCTAGGAAAAATGCTATGCCTAGAAGAAATGTTGTTCATGTTCCTAGAAAAGTAAACAATGAACCTTCTACAATTTTTCATACTTGCAATGCTTCCTTTGCTATTTGTAGAAAGGATAAGAAGGTGATTGCTAGGAAGTTAGGGGCAAGATGCAAGGGATATAAAACTTGCATTTGGGTCCCTAGGACCATTGTGACTAACCTTGTAGGACCCAACAAGAGTTGGGTACCTAAAACCCAAGCCTAAATTTGCCTTGCAGGTTTATGCATCCGGGGGTTCAAGCTGGATTATCGACAGCGGATGCACATACCACATGACGGGGGAGAAGAAGATGTTCACCTCCTACGTTAAGAACAAAGATTCCCAAGACTCAATCATATTCGGTGATAGGAATCAAGGCAAGGTGAAAGGGTTAGGAAAGATTGCTATTTCATCCGAGCACTCCATTTCTAATGTATTTTTAGTTGAGTCGCTTGGATATAATTTGTTATCCGTTAGTCAATTATGCAATATGGGATATAATTGTTTATTCACAAATGTAGATGTGTCTGTCTTTAGAAGAAGTGATGGTTCATTAGCTTTTAAGGGTGTATTAGACGGCAAACTCTATTTATTTGATTTTGCAAAAGAGGAGGCCGGTCTAGATGCATGCTTAATTGCTAAGACTAGCATGGGCTGGCTGTGGCATCGCCGTTTAGCTCATGTGGGGATGAAGAACCTTCACAAGCTTCTAAAGGGAGAACACGTGATAGGTCTAACTAATGTAACTTTCGAAAAAGATAGACCTTGTGCAGCTTGTCAAGCAGGTAAACAGGTGGGAAGCTCTCATCACACCAAAAATGTGATGACCACATCAAGACCTTTGGAATTGCTTCATATGGACCTCTTCAGACCCGTCGCCTATCTAAGTATAGGAGGAAGTAAGCATGGTCTTGTGATAGTTGATGATTGTTCCCGCTTCACTTGGGTATTCTTTTTGCAGGATAAATCTGAAACCCAAGGGACCCTCAAGCGCTTCCTAAGGAGAGCTCAAAATGAGTTTGAGCTCAAGGTGAAGAAAATTAGGAGCGACAACGGGTCCGAGTTCAAGAACCTTCAAGTGGAGGAGTTCCTTGAGGAGGAAGGGATCAAGCACGAGTTCTCCGCTCCCTACACACCACAACAAAATGGTGTGGTAGAGAGGAAGAACAGGATGCTCATAGACATGGCGAGGACGATCCTTGGAGAGTTCAAGACCCCCGAGCGGTTTTGGTCGGAAGCCGTGAACACGGCTTGCCACGCCATCAACCGGGTCTACCTTCACCGCCTCCTCAAGAAGACTTCGTATGAGCTTCTAACCGGTAACAAACCCAATGTGTCTTACTTTCGTGTATTTGGGAGCAAATGTTATATTCTAGTAAAGAAAGGTAGAAATTCTAAGTTTGCTCCCAAAGCTATAGAAGGGTTTTTGTTAGGTTATGACTCAAATACAAAGGCGTATAGGGTCTTCAACAAATCATCGGGTTTGGTTGAAGTCTCTAGCGACGTTGTATTTGATGAGACTAATGGCTCTCCAAGAGAGCAAGTTGTTGATCTTGATGATGTAGATGAAGAAGACGTTTCAACGGCCACAATACGCACCATGGCGATTGGAGATATGCGGCCACAGGAACAAAAGGAGCAAGATCAACCTTCTTCCTCAACAATGGTGCATCCCCCAACTCAAGATGATGAACAGGTTCATCAAGAAGAGGCGTGTGATCAAGGGGGAGCACAAGATGATCATGTGATGGAGGAAGAAGCACAACCGGCACCTCCAACCCAAGTTCGAGCGACGATTCAAAGGAATCATCCCATCGACCAAATTTTGGGTGATATTAGCAAGGGAGTAACTACTCGCTCTAGATTAGTTAATTTTGTGAGCATTACTCTTTTGTCTCTTCTATTGAGCCTTTCAGGGTAGAAGAGGCCTTGCTAGATCTGGACTAGGTGTTGGCCATGCAGGAAGAGCTCAATAATTTCAAGAGAAATGAAGTTTGGACACTGGTGCCTCGTCCCAAGCAAAATATTGTGGGAACCAAGTGGGTGTTCCGCAACAAACAAGACGAGCACGGGGTGGTGATAAGGAACAAGGCTCGACTTGTGGCAAAAGGTTATGCCCAAGTCACAGGTTTGGACTTTGAGGAGACTTTTGCTCCTGTGGCTAGGCTAGAGTCCATTCGTATTTTGCTAGCATATGCCGCTCACCATTCTTTCAGGTTGTTCCAAATGGATGTGAAGAGCGCTTTCCTCAATGGGCCAATCAAGGAGGAGGTGTACGTGGAGCAACCCCTGGCTTTGAGGATGAACGGTACCCCGACCATGTATGTAAGCTCTCTAAGGCGCTCTATGGACTTAAGCAAGCCCCAAGAGCATGGTATGAATGCCTTAGAGACTTTTCAATTGCTAATGCTTTCAAGGTTGGGAAAGCCGATCCAACTTTATTCACTAAGACTTGTGATGGTGACTTATTTGTGTGCCAAATTTATGTCGATGACATAATATTTGGTTCTACTAACCAAAAGTCTTGTGAAGAGTTTAGCAGGATGATGACTCAAAAGTTTGAGATGTCGATGATGGGCGAGTTGAACTACTTCCTTGGGTTCCAAGTGAAGCAACTCAAGGATGACACCTTCATCTCCCAAACGAAGTACACGCAAGACTTGCTAAAGCGGTTTGGGATGAAGGACTCCAAGCCCGCAAAGACTCCGATGGGAACTGATGGACACGTCGACCTCAACAAAGGAGGTAAGTCTGTTGATCAAAAAGCATACCGATCCATGATAGGCTCCTTGCTTTATTTATGCGCTAGTAGACCGGATATTATGCTTAGTGTATGCATGTGTGCTAGATTTCAATCCGATCCAAGGGAGTGTCACTTAGTGGCTGTGAAGCAAATTCTTAGATATTTAGTCGCTACGCCTTGCTTCGGGATCTGGTATCCAAAGGGGTCTACCTTTGACTTAATTGGATATTCAGACTCTGATTATGCTGGATGTAAGGTCGATAGGAAGAGTACATCAGGGACGTGCCAATTCTTAGGAAGGTCTCTGGTGTCATGGAGTTCTAAGAAACAAACCTCTGTTGCCCTATCCACCGCTAAGGCCGAGTATGTTGCAGCAGGACAGTGTTGCGCGCAACTACTTTGGATGAGGCAAACCCTCCGGGACTTTGGCTACAATCTGAGCAAAGTCCCACTCCTATGTGATAATGAGAGTGCTATCCGCATAGCTGACAATCCTGTTGAACACAGCCGCACAAAGCACATTGACATCCAGCATCACTTTTTGAGAGACCACCAGCAAAAGGGAGATATCGAAGTGTTATATATTAGCACCGAGAACCAGCTAGCCGATATCTTTACCAAGCCTTTAGATGAAAAGACCTTTTGCAGGCTGCGTAGTGAGCTAAATGTCTTAGATTCGCGGAACTTGGATTGATGTGTAGCATACATGTGTTTATGCTTTTGATCATGTTACCTTTATGCATATTGTTGTTTATTTATGGTGCTCAAGTTGTACTCATGATCCCCGGACCTCACAAGTCCATGTGTGAGTAATGCACATATTTAGGGGGAGATGTGCTACAACTTGACCCTTTGAGACTAACCGTGTGCTTGAGTTTGCTTGATTTAGTCTCAAAGGTGGATTGAAAGGGAAAGGTGGACTTGGACCATGAAAGACTTCCACTGCACTCCGCTGAGAGGGTAACTCACTCCAAGTTCATCCCCATCTCCTTATTGCCTTTGTACTCTTATTTGAAGATTTTGGTGAGGCAATGGGGTTTAAGGGCCAAGATTGATCCCGTTTTGGTGCTTGATGCCAAAGGGGGAGAAAATAAGGCCAAAGCAATAAATGGATCAGCTACCACTTGAGAATTTTGAAAATAGTAGAATAGAGCTTTTGGTTTGTCAAAACTCTCTTGTTGTCTCTTTTGTCAAAAGTTGGCCTCTTGTGGGGAGAATAGTTGATTATGGGAAAAAGGGGGAGTTTTTGAAATCTTTGATCAATTTCTCTTGGAACAACTCTCTTTATGTCTCAACAAGTGTGTTTGACTTAGAGATAGGAAATTGAGGTTGGTTTACAAAAACAAAACCAAGTGGTAGCAAAGAATGATCCAAATATGCCAAATTTGAATCAAAACAAACTTGTGTTCTCATTTACATTGATGTTGCACTTCTTTAGTTGCTTTTTGTTGTGTTGGCATAAATCACCAAAAAGGGGGAGATTCAAAGGGAAATGTGCCCTTGGGCCATTTCTAAGTATTTTGGTGATTGAGTGCCAACACAAGTGCTTAAGTGTTAATCTATGCCAAATGTTGGACAAAGTGCAAATCAAGAGTAAAGGTGTCGGGGACCATAATTAGGGGTACCCTCAAGACGCCTAATTCTCAGCTGGTAACCCCCATCAGCATAAAGCTGCAAAGGCCTGATGGGTTTGATTAAGTCAGGGATCAGTCCATACGAGTGACTTGACCACGCCACGCCCGAGCCTAGCCTCGGGCGGGGGCAGCCGACCCTGAGATGACTCCGTCTCGCCTGAGGTCTCCTCTTTCACGGCAGACGCATCTCCGGCTCGCCCCAGGCCCTGCCTCCGATAAGGAGAAACCCTGACTAAATCACCGCGCCAACCGACCGAGTCACCGGGGCGTTTAACGCAAAAGGTAAGACCCACGGGCGACCAGACTTCGCCAGAGGTGCCATAGGAGACTCCGCCCGACCCAGGGCTCGGACTCGGGCTAAGGCCCCGGAAGACGGCGAACTCCGCTCCGCCCGACCCAGGGCTCGGACTCGGGCTAAGGCCCCGGAAGACGGCGAACTCCGCTCCGCCCGACCCAGGGCTCGGACTCGGGCTAAGGCCCCGGAAGACGGCGAACTCCGCTCCGCCCGACCCAGGGCTCGGACTCGGGCTAAGGCCCCGGAAGACGGCGAACTCCGCTCCGCCCGACCCAGGGCTCGGACTCGGGCTAAGGCCCCGGAAGACGGCGAACTCCGCTCCGCCCGACCCAGGGCTCGGACTCGGGCTAAGGCCCCGGAAGACGGCGACCTCCGCCTCGCCCGACCCAGGGCTCGGACTCCGCCTCGGCCTCTGCCGAATAATCTCCGCCTCGCCCGACCCAGGGCTCGGACTCTATCTCTGTCTTGCAGGATGGACTCGGCCTCGGCCTCGGAGGAGCCTCCACGACGCCCGACCTAGGACACGAGACCGCCACGTCAACAGGAAGCGTCATCATCACCCTGCCCTAAGCCGACTTGGGTCGCAGAGAACAAGACCGGCGTCCCATCTGGCCAGCTATGCCAGATAGGCAATGATGGCGCCCCTCTAGATCATAACGACGGCGGCTCCCAGCTCCCTTACGAAAGCAGGAGAACGTCAGCAAGGACCCAGCCACCTCGACAGCTGTCCCCCCGTCCGGCTCCGTTACTCCTCCAACAGCCACGACGCCACACCAACAGGGTGCCACGATCTCTCCGGCTGCCACCTGGGCATGTACATAGGGCGCTAGCTCTCCCTCGCTAGACACGTAGCACCTTGCTACACCCCCATCTTGTACACCTGGACCCTCTCCTTACGATTATAAAAGGAAGGGCCAGGGCCTTCTTGGAGAAGGTTGGCCTCGCGAGGACGAAGGGCAGGGGCAGGCGCTCTCTCTCAGGGCCGCTCTCTCCCCTCACCTCGTGCGGACGCTTGTAACCCCCTACTGCAAGCGCACCCGACCTGGGCGCGGGACGAACACGAAGGCCGCGGGAATTTCTCCGACTCCCTCACGACCCGGCTCCGGCCACCGACTCTCTCTCTCTCTCTCTCTGTTCCCCCCTTCGCGCTCGCTCCACGCGCTCGACCCATCTGGGCTGGGGCACGCGGCACTCTCACTCGTCGGCTCGAGGACCCCCCGGTCTCGGAACGCCGACAGTTGGCGCGCCAGGTAGGGGCACGCTGCGTGTTGACGTTCGATTTCCCGTCAAGCTCCAGATGGGCAGTCCCCAACAACCTCTTCAACCCGGGACGGTGCTCCGTTTCGGGAACCTCGAGTTCATGTCTCTCGACGGCGACTACGACATGATACTCCTTCCACCGCCGCGCAACGACGACATTGGTGGCGGACAGCCCGCCCGCCGGCGGCGGAATCGACGACGTCTTTCCCGCGTTGGGGAAGGACAACGTTCAAGCTCGCCCCATCCCCTCCTTCGCCATCGGAGGAGGAGGAGGCGGGGCAACCGGGGCCGAGCGGGAGGCCGCGCTCCGATGGCTGTCGAGCAAATCGACATCCCCGGCGCCCCAGCGGGGGACACGCCAAGCGTCGCCCTCGCGTTCGAGGCAAACGCGAGCGCCACCCCCCCGCAACACGTCGACCCCGAGCAAGTGGACGACGCCAGCACGCTCACGGAGGGCCTGCAGGACGTCGCCCTCGTACCCAAGACGACGGCGCGGTCAGCCCCCGACATGACTTCATCGCTCCTCGTCGACAAAAAGGTACCGACTGCTCCCCATCTTTCGTTATTTCGACTCGGCCTCAGCCCGCCTGGCGACTTCGCTTTGGCGGGCGCTCACATTGAGGCGAGTGCAACCTCTCTGGGGTTTCGTGTGCGGTCGCCTTGGGACCGATTGACGGGCGTCTCGACCTACGGACCCTCTGGGTCCGAGGAAGATGACGACCCCAGCATCTGCTGGGATTTCTCCGGATCTGGCAACCCTAGTGCCATGCGGGACTTTATGACCGCATGTGACTACTGCCTCTCCGACTGTTCCGACGGCAGCCGCAGCCTTGGCGACAAGGACTGCGGCCCGAGTCGCGAATGTTTCCACATCGAGCTAGGGGATCCCTCCGGAGGCGGCTGTCTCGGCATGCCGGAGGATGGTGATCCCCCTAGGCCAGCGCCTCGCGCCGACATCCCGCGGGAGCTAGCTGTGGTCCCCGTTCCGGCGGGGGGTCACGACCCACAGCTCGAGCAAGTCCGCGGGGCGCAGGCCGGGTTCGATGAAGGAGCAGGAGCGCTCGAGGCAATCCGCCAGAACATCGGGCAGGTATGGGCGAGCCAACCCCCGGCCGGAGGAATACGTCACCCGCCCCAAGGTCTCCAGCACCGCATCGCCAACGATGCCAGGGACAAACCGCCACCCGCATCCGGCGGGACTGGCCAGGACCTGGTCGCTGCAGCAATGCTCCTCCGAGCGATGCCGGAGTCATCAACCACCGAGGGTCGGCGAATCCAGGGAGAACTCAAACATCTCCTGGAAGGCGCTGCGGCCCGGCGGGCCGAGAGCTCTGCCTCCCGCAGGCAGGGATACCCCTCGGAACCTCGTGCCGCGACTTCCCGACTCACGCGGGAAGCCTCGGCCTTCACCGGGCGCACGCGCACCACCGCGCCTGCGGCCCCAGGCCACCTCGGCGTCGAGCACCCTCATCGCGACCGTCGGGCACGCCTCGACGAAAGGGTGCGCCGAGGCTACCACCCCAGGCGTGGGGGACGTTACGACAGCGGGGAGGACCGAAGTCCCTCGCCCGAACCACCCGGTCCGCAGGTCTTTAGCCGAGCCATTCGGCGGGCGCCGTTTCCGCCCCGATTCCGACCCCCGACTACTATCACGAAGTACTCAGGGGAAACGAGACCGGAATTGTGGCTTGCGGACTACCGCCTGGCCTGTCAGCTGGGTGGGACGGACGATGACAACCTCATCATCCGGAACCTCCCCCTGTTTCTCTCCGACACCGCTCGTGCCTGGTTGGAGCACCTGCCCCCGGGGCAGATTTCCAACTGGGAAGATCTGGTCCAGGCTTTCGCCGGGAACTTCTAGGGCACGTACGTGCGCCCCGGGAATTCCTGGGACCTCCGAAGCTGTCGGCAACTGCCGGGAGAGTCCCTTCGGGTCTACATCCGGCGGTTCTCGAAGCAGCGCACCGAGCTGCCCAACATCACCGACTCCGATGTCATCGGCGCGTTCCTCGCCGGCACCACCTGCCGCGACCTGGTGAGCAAGCTGGGTCGCAAGACCCCCACCAGGGCAAGCGAGCTGATGGACATCGCCACCAAGTTCGCCTCCGGCCAGGAGGCGGTGGAGGCCATCTTCCGAAAGGACAAGCAGCCCCAGGGCCGCCCGTCGGAAGATGCTCCCGAGGCGTCTACTCCGCGCGGCGCCAAGAAGAGAGGCAGGAGGAAGTCGCAAGCGAAACGCGACGTTCCCGATGCAGACCTTGTCGCCGCCGCCGAGCGCAAGAACCCTCGGAAGCCCCCCGGAGGTGCTAACCTCTTCGATAAGGCACTCAAGGAGACATGCCCCTACCATCAGGGGCCCGTCAAGCACACCCTCGAAGAGTGCGTCATGCTTCGGCGTCACTTCCATCGGGCCGGGCCACCCGCAGAGGGTGGCAAGGCTCACGACGACGACAAAAGGGAGGATCGCCAAGCAGGAGAGTTCCCAGAGGTCCGCGATTGCTTCATGATCTACGGAGGGCGTGCGGCAAACGCCTCGGCTCGGCATCGTAAGCAAGAGCGTCGGGAGGTCTGCTCGGTGAAGGTGGCGGCGCCAGTCTATCTAGACTGGTCCGACAAGCCCATCACCTTCGACCGAGACGACCACCCCGACCACGTGCCGAGCCCAGGGAAGTACCCGCTCGTCGTCGATCCTGTCATCGGCGACGTCAGGCTCACCAAGGTCCTGATGGATGGAGGCAGCTGCCTCAACATCATCTACGCCGAGACCCTCCGGGTCCTGCGCGTCGACCTGTCCTCTGTCCGAGCAGGTGCTGCGCCCTTCCACGGGATCATTCCCGGGAAGCGCGTCCAGCCCCTCGGACAGCTCGACCTCCCTGTCTGCTTCGGAACACCCTCCAACTTCCGAAGGGAGACTCTGACGTTCGAGGTGGTCGGTTTCCGAGGAACCTACCACGCAGTGTTGGAAAGGCCATGCTACGCGAAGTTCATGGCCATCCCCAACTACACCTACCTGAAGCTCAAGATGCCGGGCCCCAACGGGGTCATCACCGTCGGCCCCACGTACAAACACGCCTTCGAATGCGATGTGGAGTGCGTGGAGTACGCCGAGGCCCTCGCCGAGTCCGAGGCCCTCATTGCCGACCTGGAAAGCCTCTCCCGAGAGGTGCCGGACGTGAAGCGGCATGCCGGCAACTTCGAGCCAGCGGAGACGGTTAAGGCCGTCCCTCTCGACCCCAGTGGCGACACCTCCAAGCAGATCCGGATCGGTTCCGGGCTCGACCCCAAATAGGAAGCAGTGCTCGTCGACTTTCTCCGCGCAAACGCCGACGTTTTCGCGTGGAGTCCCTCGGACATGCCCGGCATACCGAGGGAAGTCGCCGAGCACTTGCTGGATATTCGGGCCGGGGCCCGACCGGTCAGACAACCGCTGCGCCGATTCGACGAAGAAAGGCGCAGGGTGATAGGCGAGGAGGTCCACAAGCTGATGGCAGCAGGGTTTATCAAAGAGGTATTCCATCCCGAATGGCTTGCCAACCCTGTGCTTGTGAGGAAAAAAGGGGGGAAGTGGCGGATGTGTGTAGACTACACTGGTCTCAACAAAGCATGTCCGAAGGTCCCCTACCCTCTACCTCGCATCGATCAAATCGTGGACTCCACTGCAGGGTGCGAAACCCTGTCCTTCCTTGATGCTTACTCAGGGTATCATCAAATCAAGATGAAAGAGTCCGACCAGCTCGCGACTTCTTTCATCACGCCCTTCGGCATGTACTGTTATGTCACAATGCCGTTCGGTTTGAGGAACGCGGGTGCAACGTACCAGCGGTGCATGAACCATGTGTTCGGTGAACACATTGGTCGCACGGTCGAGGCCTACGTCGATGACATCGTAGTCAAGACGAGGAAAGCCTCCGACCTTCTCTCCGACCTCGAACTGACATTCCGGTGTCTCAAGGCGAAGGGCGTCAAGCTCAATCCCGAGAAGTGCGTCTTCGGGGTGCCCCGAGGCATGCTCTTGGGGTTCATCGTCTCCGAGCGGGGCATCGAAGCCAACCCGGAGAAGATCGCAGCGATCACAAACATGGGGCCCATCAAAGACTTAAAAGGCGTACAGAGGGTCATGGGATGCCTCGCGGCCTTGAGCCGTTTCATCTCGCGCCTCGGCGAAAGAGGCCTGCCCCTGTACCGCCTCTTAAGGAAGGCCGAGTGCTTCACTTGGACTCCCGAGGCCGAGGAAGCCCTCGGGAGCCTGAAGGCACTCCTCACACAGGCGCCCATCTTGGTACCCCCAACTGATGGAGAAACCCTCCTGGTCTACGTCGCCGCAACCACTCAGGTGGTCAGCGCCGCGATCGTGGTCGAAAGGCAGGAAGAGGGGCATGCTTTGCCCGTTCAGAGGCCAGTTTACTTCGTCAGCGAAGTGCTGTCCGAGACCAAGATCCGCTACCCACAAGTCCAGAAGCTGCTATACGCTGTGATCCTGACGAGGCGAAAGCTGCGACATTACTTCGAGTCCCATCCGGTGACTGTGGTGTCATCCTTCCCCCTGGGGGAGATCATCCAGTGCCGAGAAGCCTCGGGACGGATCGCGAAGTGGGCGGTGGAAATCATGGGCGAGGCGATCTCGTTCGCCCCTCGGAAGGCCATCAAGTCCCAGGTACTGGCGGATTTCGTAGCCGAATGGGTCGATACCCAGTTGCCAACGGCTCCGATCCAGCCAGAGCTCTGGACCATGTTTTTCGACGGGTCGCTGATGAAGACGGGAGCTGGCGCGGGCCTGCTTTTCGTCTCGCCCCTCGGAAAACACCTGCGCTATGTGCTCCGCCTCCATTTCCCGGCGTCCAACAATGTGGCTGAGTACGAGGCTCTGATCAACGGGTTGCGAATCGCCATCGAACGAGGGGTCCGACGCCTCGACGCGCGCGGCGACTCGCAGCTCGTCATCGACCAAGTCATGAAGAACTCCCACTGCCGCGACCCGAAGATGGAGGCCTACTGTGAAGAGGTTCGACGCCTGGAGGACAAGTTCTACGGGCTCGAACTTAACCACATCGCCCGGCGCTACAACGAGACTGCGGACGAGCTGGCAAAGATAGCCTCGGGGCGGACATCGGTTCCCCCAGACGTCTTCGCCCGGGATCTGCACCAACCCTCCGTCAAGATAGGCGACGCGCCCGAGCCCGAGGCACCCTCGGCCTCGTCCGAGGTAACCTTGGCCCAGCCCGAGCCGTCCTCGGTTCAACCCGAGGAACCCTCGGAGCCCAAGGGCGAAGCGCTGCACATCGAGGAGAAGCAGAACGGGGTCGCGCCAGATCAAGACTGGAAAACCCCGTACCTGCAGTATCTCCGCCGAGGAGAACTGCCCCTCGACCGAGCCGAGGCTCGGCGGGTAGCGCGACGAGCAAAATCGTTCGTCCTGCTGGGCGATAAGAAGGAGCTCTACCACCGCAGCCCCTCGGGCATCCTCCAGCGATGCATCTCCATCGCCGAGGGTCAGGACCTCCTGCAGGAAATACACTCGGGGGCTTGCGGTCATCATGCAGCACCTCGAACCCTCGTTGGGAACGCTTTCCGCCAAGGCTTCTACTGGCCAACGGCGGTGGCTGATGCCACTAGAATTGTCCGCGCCTGCGAAGGGTGCCAATTCTATGCGAAGCAGACCCACCTGCCCGCTCAGGCTCTGCAGACGATACCCATCACCTGGCCCTTCGCTGTGTGGGGTCTGGACCTCGTCGGCCCACTGCAGAAGGCGCCCGGGGGCTACACGCACCTGCTGGTCGCCATCGACAAATTCTCCAAGTGGATCGAGGTCCGACCCCTAAACAGCATCAGGTCCGAGCAGGCGGTGGCGTTCTTCACCAACATCATCCATCGCTTCGGGGTCCCGAACTCCATCATCACCGACAATGGCACCCAGTTCACCGGCAAAAAATTCTTGGATTTTTGCGAGGATCACAACATCCGGGTGGACTGGGCCGCCGTAGCTCACCCCATGTCGAACGGGCAAGTGGAACGTGCCAATGGCATGATTCTACAAGGGCTCAAGCCTCGGATCTACAACGACCTCAACAAATTCGGCAAGCGATGGATGAGGGAACTCCCCTCGGTGGTTTGGAGCCTGAGGACGAC
The DNA here is from genome assembly GCA_029449295.1 of Zea luxurians. Taxonomy (NCBI): domain Eukaryota; kingdom Viridiplantae; phylum Streptophyta; class Magnoliopsida; order Poales; family Poaceae; genus Zea; species Zea luxurians. The sequence continues at coordinate 126,076 of JAOPSE010001035.1, read as the reverse complement.
TCCAAGCCGAGCCACGGGTTTCACGCCGTTTTTCCTGGTCTACGGGGCCGAGGCAATCCTGCCCACGGACCTGGAATACGGCTCCCCAAGGACGAGGGCTTACAACGAAGAAAGCAACCAAGCCAGCCGAGAAGACTCGCTGGACCAGCTGGACGAGGCTCGGGACAGGGCCTTACTACACTCGGCGCGGTATCAGCAGTCCCTGCGACGCTACCACGCCCGAGGGGTCCGACCCCGAGAACTCCGGGTGGGCGATCTGGTGCTTCGGCTGCGGCAAGACGCCCGAGGGAGGCACAAGCTCACGCCCCCCTGGGAGGGGCCGTTCATCATCGCCAAAGTTCTGAAGCCCGGAACGTACAAGCTGGCCAACAGTCAAGGCGAGGTCTACGGCAACGCTTGGAACATCCAACAGCTACGTCGCTTTTACCCTTAAGATGTTTCCAAGTTGTTCATATACCTCGCACCCACGCAAAGTTTAGTCAACAAGGAAGGGTCGGCCTCGCCTCGGCAAAGCCCGACCCTCCCTCGGGGGCTAAAAGGGGGTTAACCCCCTCTGCGTCAAATTTTTCCTCGAACAAAAAACCTCTTTCACCAGAACATCTTTCGTGCTTTTTGACTACTTCGGAAAGTGGGTCCTGGAAACGACGGGGTACACGTAAGCAGTCAAGGCTGATCGAGCCGAGGGACTCCTACGCCTCCGGGATACGGATACCTCACTCATCACCTTCTGCGATAAGTAACTCGCGCTCGGATAAAGTGACTCCGCGGATCGAATGAGTCTTTACGTACGGAAGCTCTTCTGTTGAAGCAGGTTCTTCGAGCCTTCTCGACTGAGTCAGTGACAGGGCCTCATGGATGGGTAAAAGTACGCGTAAGCGGCGAGGCCGACCGAGCCGAGGGACTCCCACGCCTCCAGGATACGGATACCTCACTCATCACCTCCCGCGAGAAGCAACTCTTGCTCGCACCAGCATCCCTGCTACCGACAAAAAGTCCAGATACTCGAAACAAGAGGAAAAGAGACACAGCTTTATAACGCAACAAGGGTGTGTGTTCCGGCCTCAATGGCCGCACAAGGCCCACGCTACAAGACGACTTGACCCTGCAGGCGCGGATCTTGACGATGGAAGAGGGCGACGACACCCTCGGCATCAACAGCACCTTCGGCAAGGCCCGACCTAGCCTCGGGCGGCGACGCGGTCCGAGGGCCTCCGATCCGAGGGACGACGCCGTCACCGCGCTTGAGCAATCTCCGCCAGAGACTTCCCCGAGAACCCGGCCCGAGCGGATGGCTCGGCTGGCCACCTCCGGGGCCTCGGCCGACCACCTTCCGAGGGCGCCAGCACGGTCCAAGGCCTCGGCTAATCAGCTCCGACGCCGATCCTGCCGACAGACAACTCGGCTAGGCTCCGGCCAACCAGGTTTCATTTCCGAGCCAGCAACGCCTCTGTTTGTGCTGATATCGCTACCCCTGGCCTCGGCTCGTCGAAGAGCGGCCGAGGGGTCTCCTTAACTAAGCTAGAGGAGCCTCGAGCAACAGGTCCGACCGAGTCGAGGGATTCCTACGCCTCCGGGATACGGATACCTCACTCGTCACCTGGACACGGGGCGACTCATGCTTGGTGAAGCGATTCAGACAATCGACAGGCGAATCTTAGTGCTCAGAAATGAGGAAAAAACACAGCTCTGTGCCGGAGTTACATACATGTTCAGGCCCCGAAAGCCGAAATGAACAAAAAACCCGGCACTCGAAGCGCCATCACAAACGGAACTCTGGTTCCGTCCCCGCGGGTACGGACAACCTCCCCGCCTGGGAAGCCCGTAGAGCAACAAGCTCCGGGCGAATCACCAGCAAACGCGGGACACCCCTAATCACCCCGGCAGATCCTCGCAGCCGCCCTCGCCGCGAATGCGAGGAGGGAGGCGGAATGTTGCATCCTAGCTGGGCAGCAACAGTTCTCCTTCCCCGGCATGGCTGGAGGATGTCTCCGCCATGGGGCTAAAAGGCGATTGCCACCACCAGAAGCTGGAAAATGAGGTGGCCCGCCGACCCACGTAGGAGGTGGGGCCCCGGCTCGCCTCGCTCCCCGCCCCGGCGAGGATGACGAACACCCTCAACACTGAGGGTGGGGCCAAGGCCACAGCCCGGTTTGCCCCTCCCCATTCGGGAGCTGGAGGCCACCACCTTGGGTGGCCACCGGCGGAGGGAAGCCGCTGGGCTGTGTGATGAAAATCCTTGAAGCCGAACGATGGCTGAAAGGTACCAACTCCCACGGAGTTGCGTCCCTCCGGCGACGGAGCGAAAAGACGGCGGTTCCCCCCATCCGGGGGCTCGGAAGATGGAAAGACACAATGCATAAGGGAGGTAGGAGACATGGTCACCTCACGAAGAGGGTCGCCCTCCTTTTAAAGGCAGCTCCCCCTGCTTGCGCCCTCAACCGTCACGGGCTGAGTCTTCTCCAACACGCCTCCAAAGTCCTCCCCTTCGACGCGGGGGCTGGGGCCCGCCTGTCATGCAGACCGGCTCCAAGCAGAGAAAGCCGAACCGCCGCGCACGACGCACGCAACCGCCCAGCGGTTACAAGTAACCCTCCACTTTTACCCAGACCAACGGGCAAAGGGGGGAAGCGGCCATGCAGGCGGCATGCAACCGCGCCAAGTGGACGCGCCTCTCCGACTCCTGACAGGCCAGCGCGACGGCTCGAGCCCACGCGTCGTTCAACAGGCGCGCCGGGCGCTGCATGCGAACCGCTGCGCCTCTCGCTCCACCACCGCACCTCCTCGATTGCGGAACCGATACCGCGACTCGAGGCCGCCCAGCCTGCGATCCAGCGGCGCCAGCCTGGCGCAGCGGTCAAACGCGGTCAAAAATGGGCCGGCAGTAATGACGGTGGCAGGCGCGCGAGGGCAGCGGTCACGCCATCGGCCAGGCTCACGTCCCATCCGGAGGCAGCAAGAGAACCCCCTCTCACGGCGTGAAGACGACGCGCCCGTGACCCGTACCTCGAACGGCTCGCGCACGCGCAACGGCAGCTTCGCCGACCGCCTACCCCGGCGCATTAACTCCACGGCGAAACAGGTGACGTTTCTGGCAGGGGCAGCTGGCGACGCTTCGCCTCCGCCAAAACGACCACGCCGAAAAAGGTACGCCACGAAGTTCAATTTCGAATCCTTTTTCCCTTTTCCTTCTTTCTCTATCTCTTGCAACAGGGACCGAGAAGGGGGATAACCCCAAGGGGATCCTTCCCCGTGAAGGAACCAGGCTCCGAGCCTCCCTACTGATCAGGGGTTCGAAGGCTGGCCCCCCGAAGGGTTCAACAGCCGCCTCAGATCGCGTGGGCCCGACACCCACTACTGGTCAGGGGTTCGAAGGTCGGCCCCCGAAAGGTTCCACGACCGCCTCAGGCTACTCGGGCTCCGTGCCCCCTACTGATCAGGGGTTCGAAGGCTGGCCTGTCGAAGGGTTCACAGTCGCCTCAGACACCGAGCGAGGGATGACCAGGGGTACGTTCGATACATAACCAAGGCTCGGGCTGCGCTCCCGAGGTACCCTAGGACATTTCCGAGACCAGCGGGAACGACTCTGTAACGGAATCCCATCGGAGGGAGGCAACGAGCCCTCGGACCCCGTCGCTAGGGGACCGGGTCCGGCAGATCACCCGCAGGTACTTTTGGGCGTGCCTCCGGGCCCCTAGCCGACCCCTAACGAACGGGGCACGGACGTCCACTCGGATTACCCGATCGCAGCTCACCGGAGACACCATGTTCGGTGCCCATCGAGGGTAACATGGCGCACTCCCCCCCTCCTCCTTGCGGAAAGGCGACGTAGGGGCGTATATAAAAAGTCGAGTCTGTCCCTGATCGTCCTCTCGCTCCGTGCGAGGGCTCGGGGGCTGCTCTCGCAAACCCGGCTCCGGCCGAACCGTTGACAGCGTCAACATACCAGCCCGAGAACTTGGGCCCCGACAGTGCACCTGGGTTACGCCCTGCTCGCATGAGGGAACCGCCAGACCAGCCGAAGCATTGCGCGAGGCATTAAGACCTCGAAGGAGTGAAACCACTCCTCCGAGGCCTCGGGGGCTACACCCGGCGGGTGTGCTCGCGCGCACCCACCGGAACAAAGTACCTCCGAGAAAGGCTGGTCCCCTTGCAAAAAAGTGCGATGCAAGCCTCCAAGCGAGTGTTAACACTCTCTTCGAGGCTCGGGGGCTACTGTCGAGGACCATAATTAGGGGTACCCTCAAGACGCCTAATTCTCAGCTGGTAACCCCCATCAGCATAAAGCTGCAAAGGCCTGATGGGTTTGATTAAGTCAGGGATCAGTCCATACGAGTGACTTGACCACGCCACGCCCGAGCCTAGCCTCGGGCGGGGGCAGCCGACCCTGAGATGACTCCGTCTCGCCTGAGGTCTCCTCTTTCACGGCAGACGCATCTCCGGCTCGCCCCAGGCCCCGCCTCCGATAAGGAGAAACCCTGACTAAATCACCGCGCCAACCGACCGAGTCACCGGGGCGTTTAACGCAAAAGGTAAGACCCACGGGCGACCAGACTTCGCCAGAGGTGCCATAGGAGACTCCGCCCGACCCAGGGCTCGGACTCGGGCTAAGGCCCCGGAAGACGGCGAACTCCGCTCCGCCCGACCCAGGGCTCGGACTCAGGCTAAGGCCCCGGAAGACGGCGAACTCCGCTCCGCCCGACCCAGGGCTCGGACTCGGGCTAAGGCCCCGGAAGACGGCGAACTCCGCTCCGCCCGACCCAGGGCTCGGACTCGGGCTAAGGCCCCGGAAGACGGCGAACTCCGCTCCGCCCGACCCAGGGCTCGGACTCGGGCTAAGGCCCCGGAAGACGGCGAACTCCGCTCCGCCCGACCCAGGGCTCGGACTCGGGCTAAGGCCCCGGAAGACGGCGACCTCCGCCTCGCCCGACCCAGGGCTCGGACTCCGCCTCGGCCTCTGCCGAATAATCTCCGCCTCGCCCGACCCAGGGCTTGGACTCTATCTCTGTCTTGCAGGACGGACTCGGCCTCGGCCTCGGAGGAGCCTCCACGACGCCCGACCTAGGACACGAGACCGCCACGTCAACAGGAAGCGTCATCATCACCCTGCCCTAAGCCGACTTGGGTCGCAGAGAACAAGACCGGCGTCCCATCTGGCCAGCTATGCCAGATAGGCAATGATGGCGCCCCTCTAGATCATGACGACGGCGGCTCCCAGCTCCCTTACGAAAGCAGGAGAACATCAGCAAGGACCCAGCCACCTCGACAGCTGTCCCCCCGTCCGGCTCCGTTACTCCTCCAACAGCCACGACGCCACACCAACAGGGTGCCACGATCTCTCCGGCTGCCACCTGGGCATGTACATAGGGCGCTAGCTCTCCCTCGCTAGACACGTAGCACCTTGCTACACCCCCATCTTGTACACCTGGACCCTCTCCTTACGATTATAAAAGGAAGGGCCAGGGCCTTCTTGGAGAAGGTTGGCCTCACGGGGACGAAAGGCAGGGGCAGGCGCTCTCTCGGGGCCGCTCTCTCCCTTCACCTCGTGCGGACGCTTGTAACCCCCTACTGCAAGCGCACCCGACCTGGGCGCGGGACGAACACGAAGGCCGCGGGAATTTCTCCGACTCCCTCACGACCCGGCTCCGGCCACCGACTCTCTCTCTCTCTCTGTTCCCCCCTTCGCGCTCGCTCCACGCGCTCGACCTATCTGGGCTGGGGCACGCGGCACTCTCACTCGTCGGCTCGAGGACCCCCCGGTCTCGGAACGCCGACAAAAGGTATGTTTCTAAGACTTAGTACATTATTTTGGAGACTAATGTTTTGTGTCTAAGTGCTGGAAACAGGAGAAATCACTTTGGAAAAGAGATGGCTTTCTTCAGCCAAAGACAGTTCGGTCTGGGAGCACCGGACTATCCGGTGGTGCACCGGACAGTGTCCGGTGCGCCAGGCTGGCGACTGTCAACTGGCTGCTCTCGGGAGGCGATCAACGGCGTACGGCTATAAATCACCGGACTGTCCGGAGGTGCACCGGACTGTCCGGTGAGCCATTCACAGGTGAAGTCGTCGCTCTCGGGAAGCGATTAACGGCGTACGGCTACAATTCATCGGACTGTCCGGTGAGGCACCGGACTGTCCGGTGAGCCAACGTTCAACCGGGCCAACGGTCGGCCGAGGATTCCGCGCGTGACGCGTGGCCGAGCCAACGATCACAAGGGGGCACCGGACTGTCCGGTGTGCACCGGACAGTGTCCGGTGCGCCAACGACTGTGGATCTTCAACGGTCGGCTGCGCCACAGAAGGAAAGAAATCCGCATCGGACAGTGTCCGGTGGTGCACCGGACTGTCTGGTGCACCAGTCGACTGAAGGCAAGAATTGCCTTCCTGGAATGCTCTCAACGGCTCCTAGCTGCCTTGGGGCTATAAAAGGGACCCCTAGGTGTATGGAGGAGTACACCAAGCATTCTCTAAGCACTCCTAAGCACCAAGACTTCAATTACGCGCATTCGATTCTTTGTGATAGCAACTAGAGCTCCGTTTGAGTAGAGAACTCTTTGAGTTGTGTTGAGAGCTCGTGTTGTGACTTGTGTGCGTGTGTTGCTCTGATTTTGTGTCTTGTGTGCGTTGCTCATCCCATCCTTACTTTCGTGCTTCTTTGTGAACATCTTTGTAAGGGCGAGAGACTCCAAGTTGTGGAGATTCCTCGCAAGCGGGATATAGTAAAGCAAAGCAAAACACCGTGGTATTCAAGTGGGTCTTTGGACCGCTTGAGAGGGGTTGATTGCAACCCTCGTCCGTTGGGACGCCACAACATGGAGTAGGCAAGTGTTGGACTTGGCCGAACCATGGGATAAACCACTGTGCCATCTCTGTGTTGATCTCTTTGTGGTTATTGTGTTTTGCTAAGACTCCTCTCTAGCCACTTGGCCTTATTGTGCTAACTTCTAATCAAGTTTTTGTGGCACTAAGTTTCAAGTTTTATAGGATCACCTATTCACCCCCCCTCTAGGTGCTCTCAGGTGGATGTGCTGCTACTTCCCACTTCCCTTGATGAGCAACAAGCACCTGCATTGAGTAATGCAAGAGTGAGATGAAACATCTCACCAAGCGAATTGTTTTTACGAGATATTTAAACCTCAAATTGAATTAATCAACATTTTAAAGGAATCACAATTAAGATCAGAAATATGAGTAGATATAGAACTCAATAGTCCCAATATAACCAATACCATCTCATTTCCTCGAACAACCACAATAGGTTGTATAACACTTCCCTACGTCAACAATACCTGCAAATATCACTTCAATGTATGCATAGGAATGCAATGTGTAGGTCCTCTGCCTTCATACCTCTGAGAGTATAAAACCACATCATCTGCACATATCACTTCAATGAATGCATATGAATGCAATGCATATGTCCTCTGCCTTCATACCTCTAAGAGTATGAAGCCGCATCATACCCCTCCTCGGGCAACGTACGATGCTAAGTCGTACCGGTACGGTCGGACCATAGGTCACAACAAAACTTCAGATGCAAGTGAATCATGCAATGTATATGACATGCCGCATTTATCAATATACTTCACTTCCTTCACATACAATACAAACCTCAAATAATACTTCATTTATCTTCAGATACAATACAAACCTCAAATAATACTTCATTTACCTTCAGGGGTGTGAATTAATCTCATGAGTCATACTCGAATCGTAATCATCATCATTATATGATTGAGCATCAGTATAATGCAAGCAAGTAAAGCATCACCATAGAGTCCAATTATGATAAAATCCAATACTTCTGAATATTAGAGTGTAGGCAATAGAAATAACAGGTCAGAACGGAAGCAACCACCGCTACATTCACTTGCCTTCATCGAAGAAAAAGAAATGTACTAGGCATAATCTAGAGTGTAGCCACCTGCTAGCGGGCATAAAACTTAGTACAAATATTTCACAAACATTTACCAACAATCAACAAATCGCTCCTACACTTGAAACCAAGACCTGGTGGAAAGCCTCCCACCCTGAACCACATGCCATACAGCAGCAGCGCTGTTTGTTAATTTTGTATCTTTAAAATTATAACAGTAGTGATGTCAAACAAATAATCTAGGAGTATCTACACAAAATACCCTACAACTTCGGTATTTAATGGATAATTAAATTCTGCCATCTATAAGTTTTAAAACATCTAACAAGATAACTGATTGAATCTGTTTCAGACAACAGCGTAGTTAACTTCAAAATTCGATACCTCACAAACTACTCAACCAAAAATCATGAAATTCTACTGGCAATAAGAACTTTTATCCCTCTACATAAGTCTCCATAGTTGGAAGAGCCAATTCGGCAATTTACCTGATGAAACCTACCAGTGAACATACCTGCTCATTTTTGTCAGGCAAACAGGAACAGCCACAGTAAAACAAACATAACTGGAGTTTCATAATTCATATGAATGCACTCTTTAACAATCTAGAAAGCTTATGAAATTATATACAACTTTTCTTACAAACCCAAGGTTGAATTCTGTTGATAAAATTGCCTAAAGCTTTAGAGAACAGATTCTGCATAGAATTATGAGACTGAAAAACTGCTTTAATCAAACTGCAATAACTTTCTGATCTGATGTCCGATTGAGGTGTTCTTCATGGCCGCGGAAAGATCTACAAATTATCTACGTCTCATATATAGACTTTTCATTTTTTTGAGGCCACTAAGACCACAGAAAACTGGCATGAATAGAAACTGTCGAATCTGCCATTCCGTAGAAAACTAAATTCGAGATCAAAACCTAACCCCACATCTAATCCAACCTCTAATCCTTTAATCTCCATGATCCACAACCTCCAAAAGCACATAATTACAGGGAGGAATAAGGATTTCATCCATACCTAGGGTTTTCCCCAAGAAAATCTTCAAGAAGAGATGGGGAAGAACATCTCCTTGATCCTCTCTCCCTCTTCAATTCAACGTGCTCCTCCTCTTCTCGATCCTTGCTGCGTGGGGGAGATCTAGAGTGAGGAGGAAGCCGTGGAGTGGGGCTTCCATGGGAGGAGAGGATGGCCAGCCAAGGGGAAAGGGGGAGGGGCAGCCAAGTGTGTGGGGGAGAAAGGGGGCGGCCAAGAAGGGGCAAAACGGGGAAAGGGCCACCACTAGGGTTTCTTTGCAGGAGAAACAAAACGACGCCACAGATGACTCCGACTTAGCATCCAACGGCCCACAACCCTTTTCCCACATCCACGCACCGAAGATCAACCTTTGGCAACATTTTTTTGGATATTACAGATATAGCCTTCCTCTTCAGATCTCCCAGCTGAACACGCTTGTGTTCAATAGATAGGGCCTTGTCAAGCAGCCTCTGGAATGATGGAAATGTATGTGCCACTAGAGCATAGTGCAGAGATCCATTTAGTCCTTCAATAAAGTGCTCTTGCTTCCTCTCATTTTCAGCAACTTCATCCGGTGCATATCTGGATAGCTAGATGAACTTATCGCGGTACTCGCTTACTGACATGCTCCCCTGCTTCAGAGACAGAAACTCTTTCTTCTTAATCTTCATCAGTCCAGCAGGAATATGGTAGTTTCTGAACTCAGTAGAGAATTCCGCCCATGTGATACTATCAGCAGCATCGTGGGCAGCAGTGTATGAATCCCACCAATCAGCAGTAGGACCTGTCAGACGACCAGAAGCATATAGAACCTTCTCTCGGTCAGAGCATTTGTAACACCCTGAATTTGGGGGTATAAAATTTCTTTGCTCATATTCACAAATTCAGGTGTTACTTCCCTTTTCTCATCCTTCCCCAATCTTTTCTTTCTCATTTCTATAGGAGAAAAGTGCTTATTTTATTTGTAATAATAGTGTGATAGGTTAAACCCTAAGGGAGTATGAATTGTTGCATCATGTTGAACCCTAGATTTCACTTTTGTTTGGTGCATAATTCTCAAAAGGTCTAATTTGAATTTGTGGCTTATTTGAATTTGAATCAAATGGAGAAAATAAAAAGAAAAGAGAAAGGAAATTCCAGAAATAAAAAGAAAGGGAAAGCAGCCCACTACCCCCCGCCCCCTCGGCCTTTCGGCCCATCAAGCCCAACCCGCGCGCGCGCCTTTCCCCCCCCTCCTCTCTCTGCCTGGCGGGCCCCACCTGTCGGCGCTCCCGCTTCACCGCGCGTGCGCCATCTCCCTCTCTCTGCTCGGCCGGCCCCACCTGTCGGCGCAGCCGTTCCCCGCGTGCGCCCGCTCCCTCGCTCTCTCTGCCCGTGGGCCCGGCCCGTCAGCCCCGCTTTCCTCGCGCTCGCGCCCGCTTTCTCCTCTCTCTCTCTGCGCCGCGGGCCCGAGCTGTCAGCTCTCTCGTCCTCGCGTAACCGCCGCCGCGCGTGCCGCGGTCTCCGCGCCCACGTCGCGCGAGGGGCTCGCCCCACCTCGCCCTTGGCCACTTGAGCCCCGAGCCTTGCTCGCCATCTCCCCCTCCCTCATTTGCGCACCAACCGGCCCTCTCTCTCGCCCTCTCCCTCGCTGCGCGCACGCCCAAGCGCCACCGCCGCGAACCGCCGCCGCCCGAGCTCGTTTCCTGGCCGCCGTTGGAGCTCCGCCGTGTCCATTGCCACGGTGAGTTTCGCCCCGGCGTCCGCAACCCGGAACGCGCTCCAATTTCCCCTTCCCCTCCCTATTTCTCTCTGCCCGCGCTCACCCGCCGTCCGCCGTGCAGCCGCTACCGTCGACCCGGGCCACCGTCGCGTCTCTGTCGCCGCCGAGGAGTCCCCGGAGTTCGCCGTGAGGTAAGGAACCTCTCCCGCCCCTATTGGCCCTTGTCTTGCACTCTGTCGCGCTTAATTCCTCGCCGGAGACCCTTAGCGCCGCTGCCGAGCCGCTTCGCCGTGAGCTGCCCTCCTCCGGTGCCCCTGCCCCGACCCAGACCCCACCAATAGGTTTCCCGTGCCCTCCCCAACCTCCCCGGCCACTCAGGTCGCCCCGGGAACCCGCAGGGCCCCGCTCCCCTCGTCTCTGGCGAGCTCCTCCGCCGCGGGGGCGAGCGCCGCCGCCCCAGCTAGCTGAAGGAGACGGGAGCCAGCCACCCCATCCCCGCCGTCTATCTCAGATCGGACGGCACGGATTCAAATAACCCGAACCCAACCTCAACCGTCCGCCCAAGATCCAACGGCCCAGAGCCGTTTCCCCGTACCCCGCCTCTCTGCCAACTGGGCCCCGCCTGTCAGCCGTTCGCCCCGCGCTGCCCGCCCAGCCCCGCCTGTCAGCCGCCCAGGCCGCCGCGCGCCCGCGCGCCCGCCGCAGGATCTAATCCTGGCCGTTGATCTGAGATCTAACGGCTGTAAGCGCCCGATACCCCTTCGCCCGCGCGTTTTCTTAAAGAGACCCCCGGTTTTCCGGATTTTGCGCCCGCCGTCCCTGGTTTCTCGCAGTTACGTCCTCGGGCCTTTTATTTAATTCAAAATAGGTCCTTAGGGTATATTTTTAACCCCTAAACTTGTAAAATTCATAACTTTGCCATATGAACTCCAAATTAGGTGCTTCAAATTGCAAAATGTTCATAATATTATTATCTATCTGTTTATGCAATGTTTCCCTGCTGTTTCCATGTCCCAATTAATGGTTAATCATTAGGATAGGATTAAGGTTATTGGAACCTTATTTGAGGTAAATAAAAGATAGTAGACTTTAATAAAAGTTGGAGCACTTAAGTTTATGGACTTAAACACCTAAGTTTAGGAACTTAAAACCAGATAATGATTTAATCCCACCACTGACTTAAACCTGATTAGTGGATAATGACTCACTTTGTATAGTCCTCTACCCCAGACCTAGAGAATACCAGAGTGCCTATCCCTTTTCTATTATGAACTTGTGATCTCTCTCTGCTGCATATGTTTGGTATATTGTTTTTGTTTGTTACTTCCCAAGTGCATAGTGTGAATGATTACTTTACGTAGACAACGAGCAGTCTGTGTTTCCCGAGGAAGTTGCAGAGGAAGTCCCTGATCAACAGTTTGGTGAAGGCAAGTGTCCTCTGACCCATTATGTCATATTCATTTATAACTTACTACCCCGCATTACTTACTTGAAACCTAAGGATTGACTAGCTTTACACTTTACTTTATCCTTGATGACCTATTGGGTTATTATGGTTAGCATTCTGCTATTGCCTCAACTTAATCAATGAACATGATGTGAATATTTATGATACTGTTATCCTGATGATGTTGATGATCTTGTAATACTCTAGGGGGCTCAGGCTGTTTCCTGAGTACCTCTCCGTAAGGACCTGTTCGTTGAGAGACCACCCGGGATAACAGTGCAACCATGAGGGTGAAATGGGACGCCCTTAGCTAATTAATTAGAGGAACTAGAGGTGTAGTTGCTTCGCCGTCGTGCCGTCAATGGGGTCCAGGCACAGTGCTTGCTCTGCCGAGGCTGAGTGCCGAGGTTCTTTCGTTTTGCTTTTGTTAGTCACTCTCCTGCGGGGAGGAGTACTGTGTTTATCAAACTGGAGAAACCTAACGGGCAGCTACGATCTCTAGGGAATCTTTGTAACAGCTACGTAGTGATACCCTGCCGGACCACCTAGGTAGTGGTCAATGGGGATTAGCTCTCCCTGGGCAGAAAGGGAATCATGACTCATGGGTAAAGTGTGCGACCTCTGCAGAGGGTAGTGAAACTGATATATCAGCCGTGCTCACGGTTAAGAGCAGCCTTGGGATCCTCTTTGATTAGAGATACAGATGGTTCGAGATACAAGGATTATGTTATGATTTTGGTTCGAATATGATGATGTTGTTCCTCGATGAGGAAATGGTTCATGGGTTGGTTAATGCTAAAATCTGGCTTATACTAATGATAAATACCTGACCAACTAAAAGCAACCGCTTGAGCTTAACCCCACATAAAGCTAGTCCACTTCAGCCAAACGGGACATTGGGCAGTGCAGGCCATTGGGCAGACTATGGCAGCCATGCAGCAGGCTCAACAGCAACCCCAACCCCAGTTGCAAGTGCAGATGCCCCAGATGCCACGAGATAAGCGTGGTGAGTTCATGAGAGGGCACCCTCCTACCTTCGCCCATTCTGCCGACCCCATGGATGCAGAAGACTGGCTGCGCGCGGTGGAAAGAGAACTGCGCACCGCCCAATGTAACGACAGGGAGAAGGTTTTGTATGGTCCCCGTCAGCTAAGGGGAGCAGCCCAGTCCTGGTGGGAGTCCTACCTCGCCACCCATGCTGACCCCGAAGCCATCACCTGGGAAGAATTCAGCGAGAGTTTCCGTAGGTACCATGTGCCGGAGGGACTGATGATCGTGAAGAAGGAGGAGTTTCTGGCTCTGAAGCAGGGACCCCTGTCTGTTAGTGAATACAGAGACAAGTTTCTGCAACTATCTCGTTATGCACCCGAGGATGTCAACACTGATGCTAAAAGGCAGTACAGGTTCATGAGAGGTTTGGTGGATCCCCTGCATTACCAGCTGATGAATCACACCTTCCCCACCTTCCAGCACCTGATCGATAGGGCAATTATGACGGAGAAGAAGCGTAAGGATATGGAAGATCGGAAGCGTAAGATGAGTGGACCCCAGTCTGGAGGCATCAGCCGTCCACGTTTCTCAGGCAGTTCATCTCAGCAAGGCAGGCCTGGTCACCCACAAGAATATCAGAATCAGAATCAGCGTCCGCGTCAGCAGCAGTTTCAGAGGCAGTATCCACAGCAGCAGCAGTATTGTCAGAACAGCCAGCAAGGAGGTAATCAGTATCAGAAGCAGAACAACCAGGCACCTCGTCTTCCTGCCCCAGCAGCAAATCAGAGCAACCAGGCAGCCCCAGCACAAGGAGGAGGCAGAGGATGTTTCCACTGTGGAGAACAAGGCCACTGGGCGATGCAATGCCCAAAGAAGATGGCGCAGCAGCAGACCAACCCCAATGCTCCAACAAGGCAAGGTGTACTGCAGCCGACAGCAGGCAATCGTAACCAAGCGTACAACCGTGGAAAGGTGAACCACTTGGAAGCCGAAGCGATCCAGGATGCACCAGATGTGGCAGTAGGTATGTTCTCAGTCGAATCTCATCCCACGAAAGTGCTATTTGATACTGGTGCAACTCATTCATTTGTCACTGCAACCTGGGTAGAATTGCATAACATCTCAGTAGAGGCAATGATGCCGCCCATGAGGATTAATTCAGTTGGTGGCAAGGTGCAAACAGATAAAATATGTTCAAATATAAGGGTGGAAATAAGGGGGATAGGGTTCCCCAGTGACTTAATAGTAATAGACACCCCTGGGATAGATGTCATTCTAGGGATGAATTGGTTAATGAGGTATGAAGCAAATGTTAGTTGTGACAAGAGGACCGTAACATTGAAGTCCCCACTCGAAGAGAAAGTAGTGGCCGAGCTAAGGATGCCTAAATCAGCGGAGGGTGTCTGTCACCAGATTTCAGTTGATAGTAAGGAGCCCAACCCGCTCGAGGCTATCAAGGTTGTGTCGGACTTTCCGGATGTATTTCCCGAGGAGCTAACGGGCATGCCACCCGAGAGAAAAGTTGAATTTGCCATAGAGCTTATCCCTGGTACCGCCCCCATTTCCAAAAGAGCCTACCGAGTGTCTGGACCAGAATTGGTGGAACTCAAGAAGCAGATAGATGAGATGTTAGAGAAGGGTTACATCAGACCAAGTACCTCGCCTTGGGCCGCTCCGGTGTTGTTTGTAGAGAAGAAAGATGGTACCAAAAGGATGTGCATAGACTACAGGGCCTTGAATGAAGTCACTGTCAAGAACAAGTACCCCCTGCCAAGGATAGAAGATTTGTTCGACCAGCTCAGAGGTGCCAGCGTATTCTCGAAGATAGATCTGAGATCAGGCTACCATCAACTCAGAATCCGACCCTCGGACATACCGAAGACGGCATTCATCACCAAGTACGGGTTATATGAATTCACAGTTATGTCCTTTGGTTTGACAAATGCACCAGCTTTCTTTATGTACCTGATGAACAGTGTGTTCATGGATTATCTGGACAAGTTTGTGGTAGTGTTTATCGATGATATTCTCATATACTCTCGAAGTGAGGAAGATCATGTAGAGCATTTGAAGATGGTATTGCAGAGACTTCGAGAGCATCAGTTGTATGCCAAGCTGAGTAAATGCGAGTTCTGGATTCATGAAGTCTTGTTTCTGGGTCACATCATAAACCAAGATGGGTTGGCTGTGGATCCAAAGAAAGTAGCAGATATCCTGAACTGGAAAGCACCAAAGGATGTTCATGGGATCAAGAGCTTCATTGGAATGGCTGGGTATTACAGGCGTTTCATCGAAGGCTTCTCAAAGATTGCTAGACCAATGACAGCGTTACTAGCGAAGAAAGTTGAGTTTAAGTGGACCCAAAAGTGTCAGGAAGCATTTGAAGAACTGAAAAATAGATTGACTACAGCTCCGGTGTTAGTCCTGCCTGATGTTCACAAGCCATTCTCAGTGTATTGCGATGCTTCTTACACCGGATTGGGATGTGTGCTAATGCAAGAAGGAAGGGTTGTAGCATATTCATCTCGACAGCTGAAGATCCATGAGAAGAATTATCCCACACATGACCTGGAGTTGGTAGCAGTAGTTCATGCTTTGAAGACCTGGAGACATTACCTGTATGGGCAGAAGTGCGATATCTACACAGATCATAAAAGTCTGAAGTACATATTCACCCAGTCAGAGTTAAACATGAGACAACGAAGATGGTTGGAATTGATCAAAGACTATGAGTTGGAGATACATTACCATCCAGGCAAAGCCAATGTGGTTGCAGATGCTCTGAGCAGGAAGAGTCAAGTCAATATGATGGCTACGTACCCAATGCCATATGAGTTAGCCAAGGAGTTCGACAGACTGAGTCTCGGTTTCCTGAACAGTACACAAGGAGTAACAGTGGAATTAGAGCCCACCCTAGAGCGGGAAATCAAAGAAGGGCAGAAGGATGATGAAAGCATCAACAAGATCCGGCAGCTAATCCTAGAAGGAAGAGGCAAAGACTTCCGAGAAGATGAAGAGGGGGTAATATGGTTCAAGGACCGATTGTGTGTCCCCGACCTCAAGCCTATTCGGGAGCTGATCCTAAAGGAAGCTCATGAGACAGCCTACTCCATACACCCGGGAAGCGAAAAGATGTATTAGGATTTAAAAAGGAGGTTTTGGTGGTATGGCATGAAAAGAGAGATCGCAGAATATGTCGCCATCTGTGATAGCTGTCAAAGGACCAAGGCAGAGCATCAAAGGCCCGCCGGATTGTTGCAGCCATTGCGGATTCCTCAGTGGAAGTGGGATGAGATCGGGATGGATTTTATAGTTGGCCTACCCCGTACCCGGGCCGGTTATGATTCCATCTGGGTGGTAGTGGACCGCTTAACAAAGGTGGCCCATTTCATACCTGTGAAGACCACATACACCGGAGCAACGTTAGCTGAGTTATACATGTCACGAATAGTCTGCCTTCATGGTGTGCCGAAGAAGATAGTGTCAGATCGAGGAACGCAGTTCACCTCTCATTTTTGGCAGCAGCTACAAGAAGCTTTGGGCACCCATTTGAACTTCAGCTCGGCTTATCACCCGCAGACAGACGGTCAGACTGAAAGAACTAATCAGATCCTAGAAGATATGCTGAGAGCCTGTGCGTTGCAAGACAAGTCAGGATGGGACAAAAGGTTACCTTATGCAGAATTCTCCTATAACAATAGTTACCAGGCCAGCTTGAAGATGTCGCTGTTTCAGGCACTCTATGGACGGAGTTGTAGGACTCCGCTGCATTGGGACCAGCCTGGAGAGAGACAGGTGTTTGGCCCCGACATCCTGCTTGAAGCCGAAGAGAATATCAAAATGGTTCGGGAGAACCTGAAAATAGCCCAGTCAAGACAGCGAAGCTATGCGGACCGAAGGAGAAGAGAACTGAGTTTCGAAGTGGGGGATTTCGTCTATCTGAGGGTGTCACCGATCAGGGGAGTCAGAAGGTTTGGAGTTAAAGGCAAGTTAGCACCCCGGTACGTTGGACCATATCAGATCCAAGCCAAGCGTGGAGAAGTGGCCTACCAGCTCAACCTACCAGAAAGTTTGTCGGCAGTGCACAATGTGTTCCACGTGTCGCAATTGAAGAAGTGCCTGCGAGTACCAGAAGAACAGTTGCCAGTGGAGGGTTTGGAAGTCCAGGAGGATCTAACATACATAGAGAAGCCAACGCAGATTCTGGAGTTTGCAGACAGAGTCACCCGGAGGAATACCATCAGAATGTGCAAAGTCAGATGGGGTCACCACTCGGAGGAAGAAGCAACCTGGAAACGAGAAGATGATCTGAAAGCCAAATACCCTGAACTCTTTGCTGACCAACCCTGAATCTCGGGGGCGAGATTCTTTTAAGGGGGATAGGTTTGTAACACCCTGAATTTGGGGGTATAAAATTTCTTTGCTCATATTCACAAATTCAGGTGTTACTTCCCTTTTCTCATCCTTCCCCAATCTTTTCTTTCTCATTTCTATAGGAGAAAAGTGCTTATTTTATTTGTAATAATAGTGTGATAGGTTAAACCCTAAGGGAGTATGAATTGTTGCATCATGTTGAACCCTAGATTTCACTTTTGTTTGGTGCATAATTCTCAAAAGGTCTAATTTGAATTTGTGGCTTATTTGAATTTGAATCAAATGGAGAAAATAAAAAGAAAAGAGAAAGGAAATTCCAGAAATAAAAAGAAAGGGAAAGCAGCCCACTACCCCCGCCCCCTCGGCCTTTCGGCCCATCAAGCCCAACCCGCGCGCGCGCCTTTCCCCCCCTCTCCTCTCTCTGCCTGGCGGGCCCCACCTGTCGGCGCTCCCGCTTCACCGCGCGTGCGCCATCTCCCTCTCTCTGCTCGGCCGGCCCCACCTGTCGGCGCAGCCGTTCCCCGCGTGCGCCCGCTCCCTCGCTCTCTCTGCCCGTGGGCCTGGCCCATCAGCCCCGCTTTCCTCGCGCTCGCGCCCGCTTTCTCCTCTCTCTCTCTGCGCCGCGGGCCCGAGCTGTCAGCTCTCTCGTCCTCGCGTAACCGCCGCCGCGCGTGCCGCGGTCTCCGCGCCCACGTCGCGCGAGGGGCTCGCCCCACCTCGCCCTTGGCCACTTGAGCCCCGAGCCTTGCTCGCCATCTCCCCCTCCCTCATTTGCGCACCAACCGGCCCTCTCTCTCGCCCTCTCCCTCGCTGCGCGCACGCCCAAGCGCCACCGCCGCGAACCGCCGCCGCCCGAGCTCGTTTCCCGGCCGCCGTTGGAGCTCCGCCGTGTCCATTGCCACGGTGAGTTTCGCCCCGGCGTCCACAACCCGGAACGCGCTCCAATTTCCCCTTCCCCTCCCTATTTCTCTCTGCCCGCGCTCACCCGCCGTCCACCGTGCAACCGCTACCGTCGACCCGGGCCACCGTCGCGTCTCCGTCGCCGCCGAGGAGTCCCCGGAGTTCGTCGTGAGGTAAGGAACCTCTCCCGCCCCTATTGGCCCTTGTCTTGCACTCTGTCACGCTTAATTCCTCGCCGGAGACCCTTAGCGCCGCCGCCGAGCCGCTTCGCCGTGAGCTGCCCTCCTCCGGTGCCCCTGCCCTGACCCAGACCCCACCAATAGGTTTCCCGTGCCCTCCCCAACCTCCCCGGCCACTTAGGTCGCCCCGGGAACCCGCAAGGCCCCGCTCCCCTCGTCTCCGGCGAGCTCCTCCGCCGCGGGGGCGAGCGCCGCCGCCCCAGCTAGCTGAAGGAGACGGGAGCCAGCCACCCCATCCCCGCCGTCTATCTCAGATCGGACAGCACGGATTCAAATAACCCGAACCCAACCTCAACCGTCCGCCCAAGATCCAACGGCCCAGAGCCGTTTCCCCGTACCCCGCCTCTCTGCCAACTGGGCCCCGCCTGTCAGCCGTTCGCCCCGCGCTGCCCGCCCGACCCCGCCTGTCAGCCGCCCAGGCCGCCGCGCGCCCGCGCGCCCGCCGCAGGATCTAATCCTGGCCGTTGATCTGAGATCTAACGGCTGTAAGCGCCCGATACCCCTTCGCCCGCGCGTTTTCTTAAAGAGACCCCCGGTTTTCCGGATTTTGCGCCCGCCGTCCCTGGTTTCTCGCAGTTAGGTCCTCGGGCCTTTTATTTAATTCAAAATAGGTCCTTAGGGTATATTTTTAACCCCTAAACTTGTAAAATTCATAACTTTGCCATATGAACTCCAAATTAGGTGCTTCAAATTGCAAAATGTTCATAATATTATTATCTATCTGTTTATGCAATGTTTCCCTGCTGTTTCCATGTCCCAATTAATGGTTAATCATTAGGATAGGATTAAGGTTATTGGAACCTTATTTGAGGTAAATAAAAGATAGTAGACTTTAATAAAAGTTGGAGCACTTAAGTTTATGGACTTAAACACCTAAGTTTAGGAACTTAAAACCAGATAATGATTTAATCCCACCACTGACTTAAACCAGATTAGTGGATAATGACTCACTTTGTATAGTCCTCTACCCCAGACCTAGAGAATACCAGAGTGCCTATCCCTTTTCTATTATGAACTTGTGATCTCTCTCTGCTGCATATGTTTGGTATATTGTTTTTGTTTGTTACTTCCCAAGTGCATAGTGTGAATGATTACTTTACGTAGACAACGAGCAGTCTGTGTTTCCCGAGGAAGTTGCAGAGGAAGTCCCTGATCAACAGTTTGGTGAAGGCAAGTGTCCTCTGACCCATTATGTCATATTCATTTATAACTTACTACCCCGCATTACTTACTTGAAACCTAAGGATTGACTAGCTTTACACTTTATTTTATCCTTGATGACCTATTGGGTTATTATGGTTAGCATTCTGCTACTGCCTCAACTTAATCAATGAACATGATGTGAATATTTATGATACTGTTATCCTGATGATGTTGATGATCTTGTAATACTCTAGGGGGCTCAGGCTGTTTCCTGAGTACCTCTCCGTAAGGACCTGTTCGTTGAGAGACCACCCGGGATAACAGTGCAACCATGAGGGTGAAATGGGACGCCCTTAGCTAATTAATTAGAGGAACTAGAGGTGTAGTTGCTTCGCCGTCGTGCCGTCAATGGGGTCCAGGCACAGTGCTTGCTCTGCCGAGGCTGAGTGCCGAGGTTCTTTCGTTTTGCTTTTGTTAGTCACTCTCCTGCGGGGAGGAGTACTGTGTTTATCAAACTGGAGAAACCTAACGGGCAGCTATGATCTCTAGGGAATCTTTGTAACAGCTACGTAGTGATACCCTGCCGGACCACCTAGGTAGTGGTCAATGGGGATTAGCTCTCCCCGGGCAGAAAGGGAATCATGACTCATGGGTAAAGTGTGCGACCTCTGCAGAGGGTAGTGAAACTGATATATCAGCCGTGCTCACGGTTAAGAGCAGCCTTGGGATCCTCTTTGATTAGAGATACAGATGGTTCGAGATACAAGGATTATGTTATGATTTTGGTTCGAATATGATGATGTTGTTCCTCGATGAGGAAATGGTTCATGGGTTGGTTAATGCTAAAATCTGGCTTATACTAATGATAAATACCTGACCAACTAAAAGCAACCGCTTGAGCTTAACCCCACATAAAGCTAGTCCACTTCAGCCAAACGGGACATTTGCTGAGTACGTTGATGTGTACTCATCCTTGCTTTACCACCAAACACCAGGTTGTCCGCATTGTAACCACTGCTCGGGAGAAGGCGAAGCCGTGGAAGGAGACTTCCAGGAGTTCCAAGACTACGACGAATTCTAGGTGTGGGTTGGCGGCAACCCCCAGTCAGCTGCCTGTGAAGGCCTTATCTTTACTGCGTTTCGCTAGCACTTTGATTTAACTGTTAAGTCGATGACTATGTGGATGTCTATGACTCTGTGATGTAACAAGTTAATACTCTTTTATGTTATTATTCGAGCATTGTGCGATGATGTTCATTTATGTAATCGCTGTGTACTTGAGTTCTGATCCTGGCACGTACATAGTTCGCATTCGGTTTGCCTTCCAAAACCGGGTGTGACAGCATTGGGCAATATTCAACATCTTCTCTACAGACTTTAGCCAATCATCAGCATCTAGTGGATCAGGAGAGTTAGCAAATGTTGGTGGCTTATGGCTCATGAACTCCCGGTGCTTGTCCCGGGGTGGAACTGGTGATGGTGGTGGAGGCAGTGGTGCTTGTTGCTGTTGCTGTTGCTGTTGCTGTTGCGCCCTTCTCTCCTGGCGTATCTCCTCTCGCTCTTGGCGTAGCTTCTGGCGTATCTCCTCTCGCTCTTGGCGCATCTCCTAGCGTTTCTGCCGCATCTGCGTGTGCATATCCACCATGGTGTCTGTCATATATTGCACTATCCTCATCTAAGTTGTAACTGCTGGGTCAACTCTAGCTGGTGGAGGAATCGGAGGATTCATCTCGGCTTGCTGTTGTTGTTGTCTAAGTACCCTTCAGTTAAATGGGTTGGCAGGTAAATCAATTCCTCCCCCCTTCCTGGTATTGACCATCTGAGTTAGAAACATATGGTAAGAGAGAAATGATTGTAGACAAGGTAGGTAATTACGAGGCATGTTACTTTGGGAGATTTATTAGCTAAGCAGATTAATGTTTTACCTACCAAAGCTAATTCATTACCTTATGGTGGTACATGCTAAGATGTCCATTTATAATATCTCAATCAATCGAAGAAGCAAATCAGGCATTTATCATTAGAACAATCAACCAACATTTTAAAATAAAGAAAATAGTTTTAATTTCGTATTAGGTTCCCTATCTCTTAAGAATGTCATAAATGTAGGATCCCAAGGTGTGAAACCCATCTTGTCTTAGAGTGGAAAAGATAAGACTAATCAGAGTATGACAGCAAAAGGTGAGACAGGATCAAGATAAGATAAGTATAGAATGAATCAGAGTAAGGTAAGTAGGTAAGAGTTTTGTCCATTTCTATCTAGGTTTCGTCCTACAGTCAACATTTGCTCTGATACCACTACTGTCACACCCGGATTTAAGGAACAAAGTCGGGTGTGTCTCATACATGCGCCAAAGAAGACAACATATATGATAACAGAGTGTATAGAGATAAATGTCACAATAACATCAGAGTACTTATTACATAGCGGAAGTCTTACAAAAATAAAAGATAAATATAAAACGAACTAAATCCATCCTTGGCGCCAATAAGTCAACTAGGAGATGCCACCTAGATCAGATCAAACTCCTCGATGTGTGGCTCCTCTTGAACCACCTGTTCTTCTCCTGTGGGGGTGTGAGACAGCAAGGGTGAGCTCACACATGATCGTAGCTCAACAAGTTGTGGGGAAACCAGTGGGCATGAACTCACCAAAGGTGGGAGTTCATGTGAAGTGTAAGGCTGATCAACAATAGGGGTTATAGCTGAGCATTGTTTTTAATAAGTTGGTCAAATTTTATTAGCAGTTACTAAGTGTAAGTAGATACCAAACCATAATAAATAATAGAACAAAATTAATAAATAATCCCATGCAAATGCAAATGACAAATTAAATTTAAGTTACATATATTAATCATGTGAGTGTCCGAGTCGCTCATGACCGTGAGCATGGCTAGTATACCAGTTTTACACTCTGCAGAGGTTGTACCTATACCCACAAGTCATGTTACCCATCTGCCAAGAGACGTCCAATCCCATACACCTCTACCGAGGAGGCGAGGCAGGGGAACACTACAAGGCCTTTACAAAGTTCCACTAGCTTCAGAAAACCCGCTACAGTTTATGGGAAGTGCACTTGCAAGAATCCCCCGTCTGACCGCCATTGCAGCAAAATCAACCCGAGAACCTCCATGCATGCAACTCCCCTACTGCCCTTGTCCCTTTCGGGTAAGGTAGTCTTCCACTAGCTTTCCTAATTAGTTAGCCAAGGGGTCCCATTCCTTCCTTGTGGTGGCACATTTTCCCGGGTGGTTCTCCATGTTCCCATTAACATAATGATCTTATCATGAACATAAATAACATAACAGAATAATGGGAACATGGATGTAATGAAATATTAACCCAAAACCATATAAAGCAATAGCAAAACTACGTAAGTGATTCAGGGGTAAACAAGGTAAAAAGGATAAATAGACTGGGGTGACCTATTGGGTCCCATCAAAATTAACCTATGCAGATCATTATGATTAATAAGAACATGACTAGGTAAAAATAAGTGATCAAGAGCACAACTTGCCTTCAATGAGCTCCTGCTTAGCAACTTCTATCTGCTGGGCACCAGGATCCTCAATCATAGGCTCTTCTACTCGCCACAATACAAACAAGCACAGTATATAGAGAAAATTAACATCACACCAAACATGTAAACAAAATACGTAATAATATTCTACACATTAAAATAAGAAGCTAGGAACATGAATCATTAATTTTGGGGTTATAGATTTTAAGGTATGAATTTCCAAAGGTTTTATGTGCTTGATATAGGTTTTATGTGATTGTTTTTATATTAAAATTCATTTTCTAAATAAATTCTATCAGTTTTAGATCTGTCTGGACCGCGCACCAATGAACCAGAAGCACAGGGGCTAGCGTGTAAACTTCCCTAGACCCAGCGCACAGTTACTAGGGATGGCAGGTTGATTTATAATTTAGCCAGGGGCTCTTTATCAAAAATTTTTAGGCCAAAGCGGTATCAGTTCATAAC
This sequence comes from Zea luxurians, assembly GCA_029449295.1. Lineage (NCBI taxonomy): Eukaryota > Viridiplantae > Streptophyta > Magnoliopsida > Poales > Poaceae > Zea > Zea luxurians. The sequence continues at coordinate 102,402 of JAOPSE010001035.1, read as the reverse complement.
AGCCGCCCGATCTAGAATCAAGGGCACTGATTAAAACCGCACACACATCGAACCGGTATGCGCTTCGGATCGTGGGATTGCAATCCGATGGACGTGGGACGACCACGCCCCGATCTAATCTAAATTGCTTATTACCGAACCGATGCCCCAGATTTAATGTCGTGAAGAGGTACGCAACCTTCTAATCTTGACCGTTCATCCAGATCAAACGGCCAGGGGCCATCCCCTACTCTACCCGACGCGCCCGACGGCGGCGCCATACCTCGCGGCAAGGATCTCGCCGGCGATCGCCGCCCCGACTACTTCGAGCACCTCACATCTATTACTCTAGCGCAAAATAAAGAGGATGACTGTACGAATACGGAGATCGGGTGCTCACCGATTAGGGCACGGAGGTTCCAGGCGACGGCGAGGTGCGGCACCACGGTGGAAATTGGCTCTGGTGACAAATTGCCGCCGTTGATCAGCAGCACAGCACCCCGGAACGCTCCCGTGCATACCCCAATGGTTCAGAGAACTCCACGACCCCGCCTGACAGCTTCTACGATGGTGGCCAGGAAACGCAACGTCGGCGGCTCTCCCTCACGCTCTGGTGGCGGCGACAAACTGGTGGCGGAACTGGAATTGCGCATATGGTTATGGGATAGAGCCGAGGACGATGGCTCTGCCCCACAACTATATAGGGCCGACAGATTTGGTGGGTGGACGCTCGATGCCCGAGAGGAGTGCGTGGTGGTTGAGCTCGGACCCGCCTTTCTCGCGAGGAGGAAGAACGTGCGGCTTACGCGCTGTGTAAGACAGGGCGGGTCCGCGCATCAGTGGAACAGAAGTAAACATGGCGCAAGTGAGTGACTGGCTAGTGGGGCCCTCGTGTCGGCGTGGGATCACACAGATGGACCGCGCGGGAAAAAGGCTAGAGTGGGCTGGCAGTGGTTTCGACCCAAGCGCGACTTTGGATTTTTTTTCTTTTTATTTTCTTTTGCTTTTCCATTTCAAATTCAATCTTCAATTAAATTTAAATTCAAACTTTTGTGATGAATTTGTCCTCAGTTTTAAATGTACAATTTGATAATATCAGTGTGAAATATTTTTATTTTTATTTTATTTTATGTAGTATTTTTCTCATTTCTTTCCTTCTCTTATTTCCCAATTCTAGAATTTAAATTTAGGCTAAATCCCAAATTCTCGTTATTATTTTATTTTTATTCATATTATTATTGTTTTAAATTGTAACACCCGGTTTTAAAGGACAAAGCCGGGTGCATCTCATACATGCGCCAAAGAAGACAACATATATAATAACAGAGTGCATAGAGATAAATGTCATAAAACATCAGAGTATTTATTACATAGCGGAAGACTTATTACAAAATAAAGGAATAACCATAAAACGAACTAAGGATCTTCGGCGCCAATGTCGACTGAGAAACGCCACCTAGATCAGATCGAACTCCTCAGTGTTAGGCGGCTCCTCCTGAACCACCTGCTCTTCTCCTGTGGGGGGTGTGAGACAGCAAGAGTGAGCTCACATACGTTCATAGCTCAACAAGTCGTGGGGAATAATGTGGCATGAACTCACCAAAGGTGGGAGTTCATGAAGTGTAAGGCTGATCAATGAAATAAAGGCTGAAGCTGAGCATTGCTTTTATAAGTTGGTCAAAATTTTATTAGCAATTACTGAGTGTAAGTAAATACCAAACCATAGTAATAATAAGTAAAAGTAATAATAAAATAATCCCAAATGCAATGAAATGACAGGTTAAGTTTAAGTTCCATAATTTAATCATGTGAGTGTCCGAGCCGCTCATGACCGTGAGCACGGCTAGTATACCAGTTTTACACTCTGCAGAGGTTGCGCATCTTTACCCACAAGTCGTGTTACCCATTTGCCACAGAGTTGATCAGACTCCATACACCTCTACCAAGGAAGCGAGGCAGGGTACCACTACGAGGCCTTTACAAAGTTCCACTAGCTTCAGACTACCCGCTACAGTTTATAGGAAGCTCCAGTGCAGGGTTCCTGGCTGACCGCCATCGCAGCAAAATCAACCAGGGACCTCCCTACACTGACCACTCCCCTACTGCCCTTGCCCCTTTCGGGTAAGGTAGCCCTCCCCTAGCTTTCCTAGTTAATCAGCCAAGGGCGTCCCATTAAACCCTTGTGGTAGCACTGTTTTCCCGGGTGGTTCTCCATGTTCCCATTAACATAATGATCTTAACATGAACAAGGAAGAATAAAACAGATAACAATAAATAGTATAACAATGAGTGATGAATATCTCTATACCCAAATCCACATAAAGCAATAGCATGTACTACCCAAAACTTTAGTAGTAAAACCAGTGGTGAAACAAGGTATAAAGATAGTCCAAATCTAGGGCATCCTATTGGGTCCCAGCAAAATTATCCTATGCAGATCATTATGAATAATAAGAACATGAATAGGTAAAAGAAGTGATCAAGGGCACAACTTGCCTTCAACGAGCTCCTGCTCAGCTACTTCAACTTGTTGAAGCTCAGGTTCCATAGTGGGTTGCTCGTCTACTCGCATCAATACAATACATACATGGCATAGCATAAATTAACATCACATCAAACATGCAAATAGAATATACAGTAATAAACTAGACATTAAAATAAGATCACAGGAACTGGAATCATCAAATTTGGAGTTATAGAATTTAAGTTATGAATTTCCTAAGATTTAAGGTGGTTATAATAGGATTAGATGATAAATTAATTTTCTAACAGAGTTCATGTCAAAACAGTGATTCTAACTGATAGAGAATAATATTACAAAATTTTAGAAATTGGAATGGGTCAATTTGGACTAAAAATGGATTTTCTATGGTTTTATGCATTTAATACAAGATTAAGTGAAAGAATAATTTTAATGTGTTTGTCATGTCAGAACAGAGGCACTAATGGGTAGACAATATTATTACAAAAATTTAGGAACTGGAATGGAGTGATTTGGAGTTAGTATGAATTTTCTATGAATTTATTAAATTCCAGTAATTATTTTCATATTAAAAACCCATTTTCTATTTCATTTATTCAAATTAAATGATCTCAGGACCGGGCCTCAATATCTATGAAGCACAGGGGCTATGGCGTAAAAGAACCTAAGACACAGGAAACAGCAGTATGGGACGGCGGGTTGATTTCCGCAAAGTCCAGGGGCTCTTTAGATAATGTGCCACGCGAAGGGGTACCGCGGCATGTGAGTCGTCCGATCTGAGATCGATGGCAAACAACCGCCCACAACTGCGCTACTTCCCCCCGACCGCACGATCGCCGATCAAGGGTCTCGATTTAAAATACCGATGAGGTAAACCATTCCCTAATCCTGGCCGACCGTGATCAAATCAACGGTTCAAAGTGATCTCTGGTTTTCCTCTAATCTAGCCCGCAAAACGGGATCGGATGGTGACGCATCAACGCCATACAGTCGACTGACCACCCGACGGCGCGGTCGCCAGGCGCGGTGGCGCCATCGCCGGTGCCCGCCAATTCTCAGTTTCCTGCTCTCGAACTTCAATCGGAACACTACTATACGAAGACAGTACTCTTGCGAATGCATTGACGGGGTTCATACCGGAATCCGAGCGGTGCCCAGGCTTGCCCGCGGCGCGCAGCGGACGCACGACGACGGTGAGAAATTCCGGAGTCCTCAGTGCACTCCAGGCTCCAAGACCGCACGCATCAACCCCCAAGGACCCCGGCGAGTACCGACGTTCACACCTCGAGCCACCGGACACCGGCAACACGAGGAGCAGCACCGACGGAGGACTACCTAAATCTGCGTGTGAGCACTGGCGGCGCTTCGGTTTATGTTGGGATGGCCTCAGGAGTTCGATGTGGCTTAACAGGTGGGTCTTCCGTCTCCAATTTATCCTCGAGCCCTCGCTCAACTTCCTCCAGCACGGACTTGCGGATTAGAACGGATCCAGCGCCTGCCCGCCATGCGCGGCGATTCTACTGGGAGGGAGAAAAGGTCGAGCTGACCGCCCTGGCCCACCGCACAGAGAGTCACTAACCACGCGCGCGAGGAGACCGAATCACTGCCAGAGGGGCCCGCTTGCCAGCGTGACAGCGCGCGCTAAGAAAGGAGGGTCTTGGGCCGCGCGGGGGAGGAAACTAATGGGCTGAATAGGAAAGATCTGGCCCAGGTGGAGCTTTTATTCTTTTCCCCTTTTTTTATTCTCTATTTCCCTTCATCTATTCCCAAATTCAATTTGAATTTCGAATTTCAATTTAAACTTGTGCCTATTTTATTCTTAGTTCATGTTGTGGGATTTAGAATACCTACTTTGGAAATATAATTATTTATATATTTATTTTCTATATTTTGTATAATCTTTTCCTTCTCTTTCTCCAATTCTAGAATTTCTTTTTTTACATCTTAAGTCCCACTTTGGCCTTTAGTATATCTCTTTTCACATTATTATATTTATTTATATTGTCACAAAGTGCACACAAGGGTGAAAAACCAGCATGATGCATGTTTTAGTGGTGTGTCTTTTATTAATTACTTGTTTTTTAAATGTGGTGTTCACATGCTCCATTAAATAGAGACAAAATATTCAAGGGAATAACCTCTTATCATATGATGTACATAATTGGGTGTTACAAATCCTACCCCCCTTAAAAAGAATCTCGTCCTCGAGATTTAAGAAGATCTAGGAAAAAGGTTGGGAAAATCTATGCGAAGCTCTTCTTCTCTTTCCTAAGTTGCTTCATCTTCACCGTGGTGGCTCCATTGCACCTTGCACATCTTAATCACCTTATTCCTTATAACTCGAGTCAAAGTGTCTAGAATCTTGATGGGGTACTCAGCATAAGTCAGATCATCCTGCACACTGAGGTCTTCCATTGGTAGTTGCTCCTCAGGTACCCTGAGGCACTTCTTTAGTTGGGACACATGAAACACATCATGTACACCTGACAGATGATCGGGTAACTCCAGTTGATATGCCACTTCACCCACTCGCTTTAAGATCAAGAAAGGTCCAATGAAGCGAGGGGACAACTTTCCTTTAACTTTAAATCTCCTCATACCACGAAGTGGTGACACCTTCAAATATACATGATCACCCTCCGTAAACTCCAGTAGTCTTCTCCTATTATCAGCATAGCTCTTTTGCCTGGATTGTGCAACTCTCAAATTTTCTCTTATCATTCGAACTTGTTCTTCTGCCTCTTGTATAAGTTCAGGTCCAAAGAACTGTCTTTCTCCAGTTTGATCCCAATACAGGGGAGTCCTGCATTTCCTGCCATACAAAGCCTCAAATGGTGACATCTTCAAACTGGCCTGATAGCTATTATTATAAGAAAACTCAGCATATGGTAAGCTCTTCTCCCAACTGCCACCATGTTTAAGAGCACAAGCTCTTAACATATCTTCCAGCACTTGATTGGTTCTCTCTGTCTGTCCATCAGTCTGGGGATGGTAGGCTGAACTAAAATTCAACTTTGTATTCAAGCTCTCATGCAACTTCTTCCAAAATCGAGAAGTAAACTGTGATCCTCGATCAGACACGATCTTCTTAGGTACTCCATGTAGACAAACTATCCGAGTCATATACAATTCTGCTAGCTTGGCTCCCGTGTAATTAGTCCTCACCGGTATAAAATGAGCCACTTTTGTCAATCTGTCCACAATTACCCAAATAGAGTCATATCCTGCTGGAGTGCGGGGTAGTCCAACAATAAAATCCATACCAATTTCTTCCCATTTCCACTCAGGTATCTTCAATGGGTGCAATAATCCAGCGGGTCTTTGATGTTCGGCCTTGACTCTTTGACATACATCACACTTAGCCACATGAGCAGCCACATCTCTTTTCAGTCCATACCACCAATACTTTCGCTTCAAATCTTGATACATCTTAGTGCTTCCAGGGTGAATGGAGTAATCAGAATCATGAGCTTCTTTCAATATAGCCTCACGGAGGCTATCGTTCTCTGGAACACATATCCGATCCTTGAACCATATAGTACCTTGCTCATCCTCCGTGAATTCCGGAACACGACCATCCGTGATTAGATCCTTAATCTCTTGGATTTTGGCATCACCAACCTGACCTTTACGAATTTCTTGCTCCAAGGTAGGTTCCAATTCAATAGTCACTCCTTCCGTATGTGTAACAATTCCCAAATTGAGTCTCTCAAAATCTTTTGCTAAATCATCAGGTAACTGGACAACGAAAGCGGAGTGAACATGCTCCTTCCGACTCAAGGCATCTGCAACCAAATTTGCCTTGCCTGGGTGATAGTGAATCTCCAAGTCATAATCCTTAATGAGCTCCAACCAACGGCGTTGCCTAAGGTTGAGATCCTTCTGAGTGAATATATACTTCAAACTCTTGTGATCCGTATATACTTGGCACTTAGTCCCCATAATGTAGTGTCTCCAAATCTTCAGTGCATGCACAACTGCTGCCAGCTCTAAGTCATGAGTGGGGTAGTTCAATTCATGCTTCCTCAACTGATGAGATGCATAGGCAATCACATGACCTTCTTGCATAAGCACACATCCAAGTCCTTGGCCACATGCATCACAATAAACATCAAATCCTTTCTGCAAGTCTGGCATAACCAATACTGGTGGCGACATTAGTCTCTCCTTCAATTGATCAAAGCTCTCTTGACATTTCTCATCCCACTTGAATTCTCTTCCTTTCTCCAACAGCGATGTCATAGGTTTGGCAATCTTAGAGAATCCCTCAATAAATCTCCGATAATATCCTGCTAGACCCAAGAAACTCCGAATCTCAGTAACTGTAGTGGGCACTCTCCACTCCATAATCTCCTTCACTTTAGCAGGATCCACTGCTATTCCTCCATTAGAAATAATATGTCCAAGGAATGGTACCTTGTCAATCCAAAACTCGCACTTGCTGAACTTAGCGTAGAGTTGATTATCTCGCAACTTCTGTAGCACCAACCTCAGATGTTGTTCATGATCACTTTCATTCTTAGAATAGATAAGAATATCGTCGATGAATACCACGACGAATCTGTCCAAATACTCCATAAACACCTTATTCATCAAATTCATGAAGTAAGCTGGTGCATTGGTTAGTCCAAATGACATAACAGTAAACTCATATAATCCATATCGAGTCGAGAAAGCCGTCTTGGGAATATCCGATGGTCTAATCCTCATCTGATGGTATCCAGATCGGAGATCAATCTTCGAAAATACTCTCGCACCTCTCATCTGATCAAATAAATCCTCAATACGGGGCAACGGGTACTTGTTCTTCACCGTAACATCATTAAGTGATCAATAATCCACACACGTCCGTTGTGATCCATCCTTCTTCTGCACAAATAACACCGGTGCTCCCCAAGGTGAGGAACTCGGACGAATGTAACCAGCCTCTTGTAACTCCGTTAACTGCTTCTTCAGTTCCTTCAACTCTTCTACGGACATTCTATATGGCCGTTTAGAAATAGGGGCGGTTCCAGGTAGGAGATCAATAACAAACTCAACTTCTCTATCAGGTGGCATCCCTGGTAACTCCTCTGGAAAGACATCCGGAAAATCTCTAACCACCCGGATGTTGTCACCAACAAACTCCTCAGGCATAAAGAACATTGCACGCATGGATGAGGAGGTTACTGCAATATTGACTTGAAATCTTTCTCCTTTAGTGGTAGTGAGTTCTATGGTACCTCTACCACATGCTATAACGGCCTTTGCCTTTCTTAGCCATGACATACCAAGGATCAGATCTATACTGCTTGACTCTAATATTATAGCAGTAGCTCCAAATTCTCTACCCATAATGGTCAATGTCAATCTACGTGTCATTTGGTTCGCCTCAACAGGCCCTTTAGGTGTAATTACTATCAGGGGTTTTCTCATATTTAGCAGTGGTATTTCATTTGTGTTGGCATATCTAGCAGACATGAATGAATGTGTAGCACCAGAATCAAATAATATTGTTGCAGGAATTGCATTAACATAAAACATACCAATTACGAGGTCCCCACCATCAGGAGTATCATCAACGCTGACTTGATTCACCCTGGCTATAGAATATCCCTTGCCAGGGGTCTGTTGCTTGTTCTGAGCTGGAGTAGTAGCAATCCTCTGTGGGCAGACATTTGCATAATGACCAATCTTCCCACACTTGAAACATTGAGTGCCCGGACTCTGTCCTGCAAACTTCGTCGGGGTGCCAGTGGGAGTAGCCTGTCGAGGAGGTGGAGTCCTCAGTGGTGATTGCTGAACTAGGCGTGGTCCTCCTGGTCGAGTCGGTGTACCCTATGGTGAACTGTGGCGAGGACGAACACTGCTGCTACCCTGTCCTTGCGAGATAGCCTTCCTCTTCAAATCACCCAGTTGAACACGCTTGTGTTCAATAGCAAGAGCCTTATCCAATAGCCTCTGAAAGGATGGAAAGGTGTGTGCCACTAGAGCATACTGCAGCGGTCCATTAAGTCCTTCAATAAAATGCTCCTGCTTTCTCTCATCCTCAGCAACTTCCTCAGGGGCATATCTGGATAACTGAATAAACTTGTCACGGTACTCGCTGACTGACATACTTCCTTGCTTCAGCGACAGAAATTCCTTCTTCTTGATCTTTATCATACCAGCTGGAATATGGTAGTTCCTGAATTGTGTACTGAACTCTGCCCAAGTAATAGTATCCGCAGCATCATGAGCAGCAGTATAAGAATCCCACCAGTCAGCAGCAGGACCAGTCAGACGTCCAGAAGCATATAACACCTTCTCCCGGTCAGTGCATTGTGCAATATTCAGCATCTTCTCAATTGACTTCAACCAATCATCCGCATCCAGTGGATCGGGTGAGCTAGCGAATGTAGGTGGCTTATGACTCATAAACTCTCGGTGCTTATCTCGAGGTGGAACTAGTGGTGGTGGTGGAGGCAATGGCACTTGTTGCTGCTGTTGCTGTTGTTGAAGTTGTTGTTGCAGCTGCTGTTGTTGCGCCCTCCTTTCTTGGCGTATCTCATCTCTCTCCTGGCGCAACTCCTGGCGTATATCCTCTCTTTCCTGACGCATTTCCTGGCGTTCTTGCTGCATCTGGGCGCGCATATCAGCCATAGTGTCCGCCATTTGCTGCATCACCGCCATCTGAGCAGCAACGAGTGGGTCAACTCCGCCTAGTGGAGGATTAGGAGGATTCATCTCTGCTGGCTGTGGCTGAGGTTGTCTATAAATTCTTCGAGTGTGTCGGTTAGGAGGCAAATCAATTCCACCACCCCTCCTGGTATTGACCATCTGAGTTAGATACATATGGTAAGAAAGAGCAGTAGACAAGGCAGTAATTACAATCATGTTTCTTTGGGGGATTTATTAGCTAGGTAGATTAGTGTGTCACCTACTAAAGCTAATACAATACCTTATATTGGTACATGCTAAGATGTCCATCTATAATAATTCAATCAATCAAAGAAGCAAATCAGGCATTGATCATCAGAACAATCAACCAATATTTTTAATAGAGAAAATAGTTTTAATTTTGTCTTAGGCTTCCTATCTCTTGAAACTGTCATAGGGTAGAGATTTCAAGGTTTGAAATCTATCTTGTCTCAGAGTAGAAGAGATAAGAATGATCAGAGTAGAACAGTAGAAGGTGAGACAAGATTAAGATAAGTATAGAGAGAATCAGAGTAAGGTAAGTGTAGAATGAATCAGAATAAGATAAGTAGGTAAGGGTTTTGTCCATTTCTATCTAGGTTTCGTCCTACAGTCAACATTTCCTATGATACCACTTCTGTAACACCCGGTTTTAAAGGACAAAGCCGGGTGCATCTCATACATGCGCCAAAGAAGACAACATATATAATAACAGAGTGCATAGAGATAAATGTCATAAAACATCAGAGTATTTATTACATAGCAGAAGACTTATTACAAAATAAAGGAATAACCATAAAACGAATTAAGGATCGTCGGCGCCAATGTCGACTGAGAAACGCCACCTAGATCAGATCGAACTCCTCAGTGTTAGGCGGCTCCTCCTGAACCACCTGCTCTTCTCCTGTGGGGGGTGTGAGACAGCAAGAGTGAGCTCACATACGTTCATAGCTCAACAAGTCGTGGGGAATAATGTGGCATGAACTCACCAAAGGTGGGAGTTCATGAAGTGTAAGGCTGATCAATGAAATAAAGGCTGAAGCTGAGCATTGCTTTTATAAGTTGGTCAAAATTTTATTAGCAATTACTGAGTGTAAGTAAATACCAAACCATAGTAATAATAAGTAAAAGTAATAATAAAATAATCCCAAATGCAATGAAATGACAGGTTAAGTTTAAGTTCCATAATTTAATCATGTGAGTGTCCGAGCCGCTCATGACCGTGAGCACGGCTAGTATACCAGTTTTACACTCTGCAGAGGTTGCGCATCTTTACCCACAAGTCGTGTTACCCATTTGCCACAGAGTTGATCAGACTCCATACACCTCTACCAAGGAAGCGAGGCAGGGTACCACTACGAGGCCTTTACAAAGTTCCACTAGCTTCAGACTACCCGCTACAGTTTATAGGAAGCTCCAGTGCAGGGTTCCTGGCTGACCGCCATCGCAGCAAAATCAACCAGGGACCTCCCTACACTGACCACTCCCCTACTGCCCTTGCCCCTTTCGGGTAAGGTAGCCCTCCCCTAGCTTTCCTAGTTAATCAACCAAGGGCGTCCCATTAAACCCTTGTGGTAGCACTGTTTTCCCGGGTGGTTCTCCATGTTCCCATTAACATAATGATCTTAACATGAACAAGGAAGAATAAAACAGATAACAATAAATAGTATAACAATGAGTGATGAATATCTCTATACCCAAATCCACATAAAGCAATAGCATGTACTACCCAAAACTTTAGTAGTAAAACCAGTGGTGAAACAAGGTATAAAGATAGTCCAAATCTAGGGCATCCTATTGGGTCCCAGCAAAATTATCCTATGCAGATCATTATGAATAATAAGAACATGAATAGGTAAAAGAAGTGATCAAGGGCACAACTTGCCTTCAACGAGCTCCTGCTCAGCTACTTCAACTTGTTGAAGCTCAGGTTCCACAGTGGGTTGCTCGTCTACTCGCATCAATACAATACATACATGGCATAGCATAAATTAACATCACATCAAACATGCAAATAGAATATACAGTAATAAACTAGACATTAAAATAAGATCACAGGAACTGGAATCATCAAATTTGGAGTTATAGAATTTAAGTTATGAATTTCCTAAGATTTAAGGTGGTTATAATAGGATTAGATGATAAATTAATTTTCTAACAGAGTTCATGTCAAAACAGTGATTCTAACTGATAGAGAATAATATTACAAAATTTTAGAAATTGGAATGGGTCAATTTGGACTAAAAATGGATTTTCTATGGTTTTATGCATTTAATACAAGATTAAGTGAAAGAATAATTTTAATGTGTTTGTCATGTCAGAACAGAGGCACTAATGGGTAGACAATATTATTACAAAAATTTAGGAACTAGAATGGAGTGATTTGGAGTTAGTATGAATTTTCTATGAATTTATTAAATTCCAGTAATTATTTTCATATTAAAAACCCATTTTCTATTTCATTTATTCAAATTAAATGATCTCAGGACCGGGCCTCAATATCTATGAAGCACAGGGGCTATGGCGTAAAAGAACCTAAGACACAGGAAACAGCAGTATGGGACGGCGGGTTGATTTTCGCAAAGTCCAGGGGCTCTTTAGATAATGTGCCACGCGAAGGGGTACCGCGGCATGTGAGTCGTCCGATCTGAGATCGATGGCAAACAACCGCCCACAACTGCGCTACTTCCCCCCGACCGCACGATCGCCGATCAAGGGTCTCGATTTAAAATACCGATGAGGTAAACCATTCCCTAATCCTGGCCGACCGTGATCAAATCAACGGTTCAAAGTGATCTCTGGTTTTCCTCTAATCTAGCCCGCAAAACGGGATCGGATGGTGACGCATCAACGCCATACAGTCGACTGACCACCCGACGGCGCGGTCGCCAGGCGCGGTGGCGCCATCGCCGGTGCCCGCCAATTCTCAGTTTCCTGCTCTCGAACTTCAATCGGAACACTACTATACGAAGACAGTACTCTTGCGAATGCATTGACGGGGTTCATACCGGAATCCGAGCGGTGCCCAGGCTTGCCCGCGGCGCGCAGCGGACGCACGACGACGGTGAGAAATTCCGGAGTCCTCAGTGCACTCCAGGCTCCAAGACCGCACGCATCAACCCCCAAGGACCCCGGCGAGTACCGACGTTCACACCTCGAGCCACCGGACACCGGCAACACGAGGAGCAGCACCGACGGAGGACTACCTAAATCTGCGTGTGAGCACTGGCGGCGCTTCGGTTTATGTTAGGATGGCCTCAGGAGTTCGATGTGGCTTAACAGGTGGGTCTTCCGTCTCCAATTTATCCCCGAGCCCTCGCTCAACTTCCTCCAGCACGGACTTGCGGATTAGAACGGATCCAGCGCCTGCCCGCCATGCGCGGCGATTCTACTGGGAGGGAGAAAAGGTCGAGCTGACCGCCCTGGGCCACCGCACAGAGAGTCACTAACCACGCACGCGAGGAGACCGAATCACTGCCAGAGGGGCCCGCTTGCCAGCGTGACAGCGCGCGCTAAGAAAGGAGGGTCTTGGGCCGCGCGGGGGAGGAAACTAATGGGCTGAATAGGAAAGATCTGGCCCAGGTGGAGCTTTTATTCTTTTCCCCTTTTTTTATTCTCTATTTCCCTTCATCTATTCCCAAATTCAATTTGAATTTCGAATTTCAATTTAAACTTGTGCCTATTTTATTCTTAGTTCATGTTGTAGGATTTAGAATACCTACTTTGGAAATATAATTATTTATATATTTATTTTCTATATTTTGTATAATCTTTTCCTTCTCTTTCTCCAATTCTAGAATTTCTTTTTTTACATCTTAAGTCCCACTTTGGCCTTTAGTATATCTCTTTTCACATTATTATATTTATTTATATTGTCACAAAGTGCACACAAGGGTGAAAAACCAGCATGATGCATGTTTTAGTGGTGTGTCTTTTATTAATTACTTGTTTTTTAAATGTGGTGTTCACATGCTCCATTAAATAGAGACAAAATATTCAAGGGAATAACCTCTTATCATATGATGTACATAATTGGGTGTTACATAAATGCACAAACCAAAAATCTAATGTGATGCAATGGTTTATTTGTGTTTTAGTGAAGATTTACTCATTTTTAAACATGATCAGTCATATGTGATGATAAGTAATGGTCACCAAACATTGAGGTCAACTTTTTTTCCATTGTTTACATATTTGGGTATTACACCGCGCAAGGGTATCGCTCCCCGTTGGTCCTCGCAAGAACCAATTGCTCACTATGAGGTGATCCTTTGCCACTCCAGCGCGATGGATCCCTCACAACCGTGTACAATCTTGAGCCGGGTCACCAACATATCCTCCAGGGTGATCACCGTGCTCCAATCGCCACCAAGTCGTTTAGGTGATACCGATCACCAAAAGTAACAAGCCAGACTTTCACTTGACCAAAAGAAGCCTAATGCATGTGGTGTGTGCTCTAGGTGGCTCTCACTTGCACTAATGAGGTTCTAACACGAGATTAAGATTTTCTAATCATCTCACTAGGCTTTGTGGTGCTTGTAATGCTCTAGCAATGTGTGCGCTTTAATGTGGACAACAAGACTCTCAATGAGGTAGGTGGAGGGGGTATAAATAGCCCCACCCACTAAACTAGTTGTTACCTGAGTGTCCTGCGCATGGGCGCACCGGACAGTCCGGTGTACCACCGGTGCGCTAATGGTCGGCTCCAACGGCTAGTTCTGGTAGCTAGCCGTTAGGCTGACAGGGCACCGGACAGTGAACAATAGCTATCCGGTGCACATCGGACAGTCCGGTGTGACCGCTAAAATTCATTTCTCAAACTCGTTGCTCTCGGGTTCACTCGGGGGCAGAGGCGCTGCCCCCGGGGCTGGCTAGCCCCACTGTCAGGGGGCGCACCGGACAGTCCGGTGCCCCTAAGACAGAAGCCCTGATTCATTTTCCTTTGGTTTTTTAAACTGTTTTCGTTCTAACTTGTGATTGTGTTATAGAGTGACACCTAGCACTAGATGTGAGTGTGAATATGCACCAACACTACACTAGAAATCTCTTGGTCAAACTACTCATCCACAACCCCTCTTTATAGTATGGCTAAAATAAAAATAGAAGACCTAATTCTATACTGAGTGTCCGTAACTCCTTTGACACTCGGAATATGAAGACCTTCGTCTTTTGATCCATCTTTTCAGCCGTCGCTTCAAGTTCTCATCTCAGGGATTATTTTTACCATTGCAACACAACTTCTTGCAATGCGACCTAACTTACCATTTGCACTACAAAACACACATTAGTCATATATAATCTTATGTTGTCATTAATCACTAAAAACCAACCAGGGATCTAGATGCTTTCACGCGCCACGGGCCTTGGTTGTCCAATATCTCAGACTTGGACTTCCTCGGCGGCACGCACGAAGAAAGGTGAAAGTCGCCTAGAGGGGGGTGAATAGAAGGAATCTGAAAATTATAAACTTAAGCACAACTACAAGCCGGGGTTAGCGTTAAAAATATAAACGAGTCCAAAAGAGAGGACGAAAACAAATCACAAGCAAATAAGAATGGATGACGCGGTGATTTGTTTTACCGAGGTTTGCTTCTTGCAAACCTACTCCCCGTTGAGGTGGTTGAAAGGGAATTAGGCTTACACCTATTTCCTAATTGATTTTGGTGGTTGAATTGCTCAACACAAATTGGACTAACTAGTTTGCTCTAGTCTATTAGTTCTACAGGTGCCAAAGGTTCACAATAAGCCAATAAAAAGACCAAGAATGGGTTCAATAAAAGCGAGCAAGGGACACCGAAGGTTGCCCTGGTCTGGCGCATCGGACTGTCCGGTGTGCCACCGGACAGTGTCCGGTGCACTAGGGAACTCGACACCCAACTCTTCACCTTCGGGAATTTTCAGAGGAGCTCCGCTATAATTCACCGGACTGTCCGGTGCACCACCGGACAGTGTCCGATGCCTCAAGGGAGAGCGACTCTGAACTCGCCAGCTTCGGAAATCTGCTCCGCTAAAATTCACCGGACAGTGTCTGGTGCACACCGGACTGTCCGGTGTGACAGCGGAGCAACGGCTACTTCGAGCACGCATTAAATGCGCGCCAACGTGCGCAGAGGAGCAGTGCACGCGTGGGTGGCACACCGAACATCCTATAGGGCCTGTCCGGTGCACCACCGGACAGCCAGGCGGGCCCACAAGACAGAGCTCCAACGGTCGAACCCCAACGGGGGATGACGTGGCGGCACACCGGACACTGTCCGGTGCGCCCTTCGCCAGCAGACTTCCCCAACGGCCATATTTCGTTTTGTGGCTATAAATAGCACCCCAACCGGCCACTTCAAGGTGTGGGAGTCCAAGCAACATTCCAAGTCATCTAGTTGACATACTCAAGCCCTCCCAACCACATACATTCATTGATACATCCTATACATAAGATTTAGGCCACTACAACCAACACAAGTGCCACAAAAGAGAGAGCAAGCAAGAGAGAGCTTCTCAATTGAGTTTAGCACTAGTGCCTTGTGAGATTCATTGAGAGATAGTGTACGCTACATCTTTGTGTTCATTTGTGCGTGGAGTTTTGACTCCCATCGAACTTCCTCCAAAGTTTTGGAGGCTTGTAAAAGCTAGCAAGAGACACCAAAGAGTGTGGTGGTCCTTGCGGGATCGAGAGTGATCCTTGAGAAGAAGAAGAGCTCGCCGATCCTTGTGTGATCGATGGAGAGAGGGAAAGGGTTGAAAAAGACCCATCCTTAATGGACTCCTCAACGGGGACTAGGCCTTTGAGGGCCGAACCTCGATAAAACAAATCACCTGTGTCATTTGTGTTTATTGCTTGTGATTTGTTTGCTTTCCCTTACTCTAAGTTTTCTTGTGCTATTATTTGCTAATACCATTTGGTGTTGCTTCAAGTTAAATTCTCATTTAGTGAAGCAACACTTCGCAAGAAACAACTTAACTTATTGCTCTTCTCATTTAAGCCTTCTTGCTTTATTCTCATAGACTTATTAGTTGTATTGTCTTATCAATCCCGCATTATTTGAAAGCAATACTCTTTTCAAGCAAGGACTTAGTTTTTATACTCCGATAATTGAATATCTTGTTCTAACCACTAATCAAGGGATCTAGTTGGGGGATAAAGTTTTAATTTTCAGGTTCCGCCTATTCACCCCCCTTTAGGCGACTTTCAATTGGTATCAGAACTAGGCACTTCATCTTGAGTCTAACAACTCGAAGTGATGGCTCGTAGAAGATCCCAAAAGAAAAAAAAGACCCAGGAGAACAAGGAGGTAACTCTTGAGATATTACTTTCCGATTGTTCTAATTATGATTCATGGTCTACTAGGGTGATAAATGCTTTTAGAACGGTAGATCCACAATTAGAACAAATTATAGACAAGAGTATTATTCCTCCTAACTATGCTAGGGAAAATGCCTCCGAAGAAGATTTAAGATGTATACGCTTAAACTATCTAGCTTATGACATCTTAAGTAAACCCCTTAGCAAAGAAGATTATCATGCCTTCATAATAAAATATGACAAACCTATTTTTGATGTGCATGATATTTGGACTAGAATTAAAAGCAAATTTGATGAGTCCAAACATGATAGTTATTTTTGTGCTTCTACTTCCTTTGGTCTTTGTGATACTAACCCTTGCAAGGAAGAAGAAGAAAATGATCGATGGAGACCAAACGATGAATCCACCTCTCCAAGAGGTTTGTCTTCCCATTTCGATTCCCACATGTGTTGTGTGGCTAATGAAAATGATAGCGAAAGCACAAATGAGGATGAGGAGGAAGAAAGAAGCTTCATGCAACTCTACGCTCGCCTAAGCCAAGAAGATAAGGCGGTCATGCTCAAACTTCTAGAAAGAGCGAGAGAGCAAAGCGAAGCTCGTCAAAGGCTAGAAGATATTCTCTCCATAAAAATGCTAAGCTTTGACGAGTTGACTAAAGAACATGAGGAGCTAAAGTGCTCTCATGTTGATTTAGTTCATAGGTATGAAACTATTTCAATTGAGCAAGATAACTCTTTACATTATATCGCTCAATTGGTAAATAGGAATGCCTTACTTAAGGACCAAGTAGAAAAGCTAAAATTTGAAAATCTAGCTTTTCAAGAAAAATATGATATGCTTCTATGTTCTCATGAAAATCTTATGGATGATCATATCATATTGAAATTGGCTCATGAGGTTGTGATAGAAAACTTAAAACCCCAACAACCTCACTCATGCACATGTATTCAAATTGAAACTTTATTATCATGTGCTAATGCTTGTTGTGCATCGACAAGCAAATCTTCCTTTGAGCTAGAATTTGCAGGAACAAACGATGATACATATCAAAAGCTCAAAGAAGAAAATGAGAGGCTAAAAGTGAGCTTAACACAACTACAAGGAAAGTGCTTTGCTCAACCTTCTCAAGATAACCGTGATCACATGGTGAAGAAGCTTGAGACGGGAACAACCGTGGCATGCACTAAATCCCTTGAAGAAAATGTCAAGGACTTGAGGATTGCCAAGAGGAGAAAGCAAAATAAGAAAATCAATACCTCTTCCAAAAGCCTCAACCATGCCTCCATAAAAGGTAACATCCAAGGTAATAATCAAGTCACACTTCTTACAAATAGAAATAAGAGATGTAGTGAATGTTTTGAAAAGGGGCACTTGATTAGATCATGTCCCTATATTAAAAATGGCTTGATTATTAACAAGGATGATAAACTTTGTTTTAAATGTTCAAAGAAGGGACACTTTATTAAATCTTGTCCCTATTTAAAACAAAAAGGCATTATGTTAGAAAAGAAAATATTCACTAACCATGTAGCAAGCAAGAAACAAGGAAAGAAGAAATCTTCAAGACTTGAAGATCGCCTATGCTACATATGCCGAAAGAAGGGACATCAATGCAAGGATTGTCCCATTGGTAACAATCCCTCTCCTAGCTTGTCAATTAATTCTCATATAACTAGGCAACCCAAAATTGCAACTTGCGCTAGAAAGGTAATGAGTTTACCTAGTGCTAACACAAAGGACTTTTGGGTTCCTAGATCTTTGTTGACTAACCGTGATGGACCCATGAAGCGATGGGTACCAAAATGTACTTGACAAGCTTTGCAGGGGAAGGAGATGATATGAAGCCTTGGGGTGCTTGAGAGAGTCCATTCAATAATATATATCCATGATTGACCCAAGGTTATTCTTTAAATTACTATGTCTTAAACTCATATCATCTCGAGGAAGATATTGATGTTGTAGGAAATAAAGAATTACCCTGTGCGGAAAAATCAAGGCCTACAACATGGAGGAAAGCCAAAGGATGGTAACACTTGTTTTTTTTAAGTGCAAGTATCTTAAATTATGATTTCTCATGTGTCTTGTGTATTCGCATAGAAAAAGAAGCACTTCAAATGTCTTTAAAATTCATATTACCATTCTTTGAAGAATTTCCTCCCATATGGTAGATTGCATACTCATCATTTCCATCCTATGGCAATCTACATGCTTTAAATTATTGCAAGTCTCATGGCATGTTTTTTCGCTAGTCATTCTATTATTGCCATGATTCTAGATATAGAGAGATATCTCAAGTTCTTAAAAGAATAAGGTGTCATATAAGGAATTCAAATCCTTAGGATACTTATAAAAGGAAAACTCTCTCTATAACTAGAATAGTGAGACTAATGATTTTATCTAAGTAACCCAAGTAGTCTCACTTGTAGAGAATAAGTTTCTCTCTGGGAATGTGTAATCTAACAAGAAAAGAAAAATCAATCCAATGATTTATGATGTGTTTTTACTTGCTTAAATTGGATTTGATTCTTTCACATTTATCGCTTTCCAAATCATGAATTAGATTTATTCCTATAATCTTAAGGGATTATTTATGCTTGTTTCATGAGTTAAAAGTGAACATAACATCATCTATAGGATAATCTAGTTCATGCTATGAAGTTTTCATGTTTTAGTAATCCATCTTTTCATTCCTTATCTAAAATGATTACAAAAATGGAAACTAGTGCTTGTGTTACTAATGACATATCTCTTGAGCCTACTTGTGAAATCTACAAGAGAATAAGTGCAAGACACAAGCCTAAAGGGTTACTCTTTGCCTAAAGAAAGAAAGGTAAAAGAAAAGTTTGAAAGGAAAAGGAAACAACTACAAAGGGAGGACACTCACATGAAAGAGAAGGACATCAAGAACAACAACATCCACTTGGATAAAAAGACCCTCAAAACGATCAATGGGGTAGTTGTGAGTATTCTAAACCTTTTTCATTGTGAGAAATCCAGGCTTAAGTTGTTTATTGCAAATTTTATAAGCCTTGATCAAGATGTATAATGCTTCTCCCTATATGTCTTTAAAAGTGAATGCATTGAATCAATTCTTTCAAATACTCGATGCATATCTTTAGGGGGAGTCTATTCTTATATCTTGATTATGTTGAGACTATTGCTTTATCTTAGTAATTTCATATAGTCTCTTGCATGAGATTAAGTTTCTCATGAAGTATGCTACTTCAAATTAATCCATCTTGTTAAAGTAATGTCATCTTTATCAAGGATTGTAGCTTTCATTGCCAAAGTAGCATATTTACTGGATTCTCCTATTTCAATCTTATCTAATGCATATGTTGTTCTTTTGATCACATCTGTTAATTATTGAATAAACACGTATGTTTCTTAGTGTCGCATATACTATCTATCGATCTCTCTTGATGTGCACTAAGTTAAAAAGAGAATTCATGACTCATGTATGCAATTTGTGATCGATTTGCCATATGTTAACAATAACTTTGAAAAAGATCACTAGTTGTAGAACTCTCTATTGTGCAAAATATTTCCATATATTGTCATTGAGTATAGGTCTTAAGCATCTAAGACTAAGGACAAGCACAATGAAGGGAGCGTCTCTATGTGAAGGTACTAAAGGGTAAAACTGCTTCATTCCATTTAAACTTGTACCTAAATCTTCCTTTTCTATACTTTCTTTACATATCTTGTATAAAAGGAAGATAAAGCATGTCCATGCATTATCCCTGCTTCATACCTAGTTTAACCTCTTAAAATTTCACTCATGCATTAATGCATCTTTGTTAAAACTAGATGAAGTGGTTTTATTGTCAAAGAGCTTAAAGCTTAACCTTGTAACGAGGATAAGCTACCTTTGTTCCAAAGGTGGATGGTCCTTAAGTCTCTTTGAAATCTCTAAGGGTAAATGCTTAAAATGTTTGCAACATGCTTTGATAAGTGCATAAACTGTCATGAGCGTCACACTTATACTATGACACAATGCACTTCACATTCTGTATGATATAGATATGTTCTCATTAACCTAATTATGTGCAATTGTCATTTAAGGCCAAAATATGTGTTCCTCTCCATGCACATATTTAGGGGGAGCAATCTGTGTTATATAGAACTATGATCATGCTTAATTTGATATATCCTTTTGATCATACCTCTTTTATGTCTATGACTAATATGTTTCCAAGTATATTTCTATACTAAGTCGTAGATTGAAAGGGAAATGGAGTCTTCGGCGAAGACAAGGCTTCCACTCAAATCTATCGGTATTATCTATCCTTCGCCATCACTCCACTCTGTCTCTCCATCTTTGGTATAATCTTCACTCATATGTTTTATTTGCCAAAGGGGAGAAAGTAGTTAGTAAAGGGCTTATATTTCACTCAAACATCCGTTTTTGGCGATTCATGCCAAAGGGGGAGAGAGTATTAGCCCAAAGCAAAAGGACCGCACCACCACCAAATTTTAAAACTTATGATTTTCAAATTGGTATCTCATTGTGTTCAAAAGGGGGAGAAAGTAGTATTTTTAAAATTGTTATCTTAAAACCCTCTTGAACACTAAGAGGAAGATCTTATTAAGGGGGAGTTTTGTTTAGTTCAAGGAAAAGCATTTGGAACAGGGGGAGAAAATTTCAAATCTTGAAAATGCTTCTCTAAATCTTATTCATTTACCTTTGACTATTTGCAAAAGGACTTTGAAAAGGATTTATAAAAAGAATTTGCAAAAACAAAACATGTGGTGCAAGCATGGTCCAAAATGTTAAAATTATAAAGAAACAATCCATGCATATCTTATGAATTTCTATTGGCTCAATTCTAAGTAACCTTTGCACTTACAAATATGCAAACTAGTTCAATTATGCACTTCTATGCTTGCTTTGGTTTGTGTTGGCATCAATCACCAAAAAGGGGAGATTGAAAGGGAATTAGGCTTACACCTATTTCCTAATTGATTTTGGTGGTTGAATTGCTCAACACAAATTGGACTAACTAGTTTGCTCTAGTCTATAAGTTCTACAGGTGCCAAAGGTTCACAATAAGCCAATAAAAAGACCAAGAATGGGTTCAATAAAAGCGAGCAAGGGACACCGAAGGCTGCCCTGGTCTGGCGCACCGGACTGTCCGGTGTGCCACCGGACAGTGTCCGGTGCACCAGGGAACTCGACGCCCAACTATTCACCTTTGGGAATTTTTAGAGGAGCTCCGCTATAATTCATTGGACTGTCCGGTGCACCACCGGACAGTGTCCGGTGCCCCAAGGGAGAGCGACTCTGAACTCGCCAGCTTCGGAAATCTGCTCCGCTAAAATTCACCGGGTAGTGTCCGGTGTGACAGCGGAGCAACGACTACTTCAAGTGCAACGGTCGACTGCAACGCATTAAATGCGCGCCAGCGCGCGCAGAGGAGCAGTGCACGCGCGGATGGCACACCGGACAGCCTATAGGGCCTGTCCGGTGCACCACCGGACAGCCAGGTGGGCCCACAAGACAGAGCTCCAACGGTCGAACCCCAACAGGAGGATGACGTGGTGGCACACCGGACACTGTCCGGTGGCGCACCGGACTGTTCGGTGCGCCCTATGCCAGCAGACTTCCCCAACGGCCATATTTTGTTTGGTGGCTATAAATAGCACCCCAACCGGCCACTTCAAGGTGTGGGACTCCAAGCAACATTCCAAGTCATCTAGTTGACATACTCAAGCCCTCCCAACCACATACATTCATTGATACATCCTATACACAAGATTTAGGCCACTACAACCAACACAAGTGCCACAAAAGAGAGAGCAAGCAAGAGAGAGCTTCTCAATTGAGTTTAGCACTAGTGCCTTGTGAGATTCATTGAGAGATAGTGTACGCTACATCTTTGTGTTCATTTGTGCGTGGAGTTTTGACTCCCATCGAACTTCCTCCAAAGTTTTGGAGGCTTGTAAAAGCTAGCAAGAGACACCAAAGAGTGTGGTGGTCCTTGCGGGATCGACAGTGATCTTTGAGAAGAAGAAGAGCTCGCCGATCCTTGTGTGAACAGTGGAGAGAGGGAAAGGGTTGAAAAAGACCCGTCCTTAGTGGACTCCTCAACGGGGACTAGGCCTTCGAGGGCCGAACCTCGGTAAAACAAATCACTCGTGTCATTTGTGTTTATTGCTTGTGATTTGTTTGCTTTCCCTTACTCTAAGTTTTCTTGTGCTATTATTTGCTAATATCATTTGGTGTTGCTTCAAGTTAAATTCTCATTTAGTGAAGCAACACTTCACAAGAAACAACTTAACTTATTGATCTTCTCATTTAAGCCTTCTTGCTTTATTCTCATAGACTTATTAGTTGTATTGTCTTATCAATCCCGCATTATTTGAAAGCAATACTCTTTTCAAGCAAGGACTTAGTTTTTATACTCCGATAATTGAATATCTTGTTCTAACCACTAATCAAGGGATCTAGTTGGGGGATAAAGTTTTAATTTTCAGGTTCCGCCTATTCACCCCCCCTCTAGGCGACTTTCAGTGGTCACAAAGGCCAGGTCTCTTTCAACCCTTTCCCTCTCTCAAACGGTCACTTAGACTGAGTGAGCATTTCTCTTCAATCAAATGGGACACTAAGTCCACTACAAGGACCACCACAACTTGGTGTCTCTTGTTTTGATTACAAGTGAGTTGAGCACAAGAAAGAAGGAAGAAAAGCAATCCAAGCGCAAGAGCTCAAATGAACACAAATGTCTCTCTCTCTATTCACTTATTTGGTTGCAGTGATTCCGGACTTGGAAGAGTATTTGATCTCTTTGTTTGTGTCTTATATTGAATGCTATAACTCTTGTATGAGGTGTGAAGGCTGAAATCTTGGATGCCATGAATGTGGGGTGGTTGGGGGTATTTATAGCCCCAACCACCAAAATGGCCGTTGGGGATGGCTTGTGTTGACGGGTGCACCAGACAGTCCGGTGCGTCACCGGACACTGTCCGGTGTGCCAGCCACGTCACCCAACCGTTAGGGTTCGATCGTTGGAGCTCTAACTTGTGGGGCCACCGGACAGTCCGGTGGTGCACCGGACAGGTCCTGTAGACTGTCCGGTGCGCCTTCTGGCGCCTGCTCTGACTTCTGCGCGTGCAGGCGCGCACTGTAGCGCATTTAATGCCTTTGCAGACGACCGTTGGCGCGAAGTAGCCGTTGCTCCGCTGGCACACCGGACAGTCCGGTGAATTATAGCGGAGCGGCCTCCCAAATTCCCGAAGCTGGCAAGTTCAGCGTCGAACTCCCTGGTGCACCGGACAGTCCGGTGCGCCAGACCAGGGCTGCCTTCGGTACAACTTTGCTCCTTTTATTTGAACCCTTTCTTTTGACTTGTATTGGTTTATTGTGAACCTTTGGCACCTGTAGAACTCATAATCTAGAGCAAACTAGTTAGTCCAACAATTTGTGATGGGCAATTCAACCACCAAAATTCATATGGAAAAAGGTTTGACCCTATTTCCCTTTCAAAAGGCCAGGAGCAAGACCGACTCGCCCTGTACCCGTGTCGAAGAGCATCGGACGGCTCGCTGCTACGACCGTGAGCGGGGGCAGTAGGTTGGGGAGGAAGAATAGGGCGAAGGCCCGAAAGACGAATGGGACGTCCGACGATGGCGAAAACGATGGTGCGCGCATACGGTGAAACGTCCTCGTGGACGTGCAATAGCCACTGCGCGGGTTGGTGTTGGGGTTGGTGTTGGACGAATACGGGGAGGAGGCACCTGCTCCCACGCCCTCTGCCAAGAATGGGGTGGCGCGAAGGCGGAGGCATGAGGTGAGAGAGAAAAGAAGCAGGATGACGAATGAGGTGGCGGCAACTGAGGTGAGGACCATTATTATCATACGGAGGTATTGATGGCCAAATGGGTCGTGTCTGACGGGCCGGGCCGAGGCACGACCCATTTAATAGTGCCTGGGCCAGCCCCGCATGAGCGTCATGCCGTGCTTAGGCTCTAGCCTCGGCTCGTAATGCTGACCCAGCCCGACACGATTATATATTTTTTATTTTACAAAAACGTATATACATATGTACAATTTACATTCAATATTAAAACACCTGAGTATGATGTTCTACTAGTTAGAAAGCTTCACCTAGTGTCTTCCGCCCTTCTTGCATCAGGGCGTGGGTTCAAACCCCAACAACGGGCTGGCCCGACAGAGTCAGCATGCTGGCATGCCGTGCCTGGACCAGAGATATGGCCTGCGGGCGTCGGGCTGGCCCGACACAGTCAACATGTCGTGCCTGGGCCAGAGCTGTGGCCCGCGGGCGTCGGGTCCGTGCCGGGCGCCATTTGGCCATCTATATGTGTTTTGGGACGTGGAGGTTGGTTGTGCGGAGCGGACGGGTGTGCAGCGGGTTAATTTGAAATAAATGTGAGGAGTTATTTGTAAAAAGATAACGTGGGACGACCGTTGAAACTGATATATATATATATATATATATATATATATATATATATATATATATTGTGCATTCACATGCGCGCTCTGTTGGAAGCGTCAACTTTTTCACGCGCGTATGCAAGCCTCGCGACACACATGATTTGCATTCGCCAGCGATAGCCGCTGGTGATAGCCTTAGAGTTAGCCGACATGTTTGTCTATGACCGGTTCTAATGCAACCAACCCTTATGGACCATTACGTGAGCTATCGACTACACTGGGCCTGTTTGGTTCAGCTTTTTTCTGACCAGCTTTTCTGAAAATCTGGCTGTGAGGAGAATCTGGCTGTAGGGAGAATCTGAGTATTATTACGATTACGTGTGGAGGAAGATAAAGTTGTTAATAGAGTTCAGGATCTAGAAAGTGACAGATTCATACTATTACAAGGACTCAACCGATTATGTGTTTATGTTGATTTTGGATGGTTTTTGCCTCAACGAATTTTATAGAAGCTGGCTGAAAAGCTGAGCGTTTGGCAGTCCGCAGCAGCTTTTGGTGGCCAGAAGCTGTCAGAAGCCGAAACAAACAGGCCCACTATCGACCGCACTATTAATTATTGTCGGTCTTTATCTATCATCTATAACACTATATAATCCCCCAGTTCAAACTAAGTAAAAAAACCCACCCAACCAAATTACCCCATATTAATAACCTTCACTAATCCAAAAAAATTGCACCTAGACTTAACACAATCAAAACTAATGGTTCAAATCGATGGATAACTTTCTCTCTCCCTTATTTAATTCTAATAAACAATATTATTTAATATGTCAATAATCTAATTTAGATAAAAAAAACTTCACATACGAGGATGGGATGGTTCCCCACCTCTTCCCCCGCAAGTGTGACGAATACTAAATTTTTCCAATTCCTGTGAGAACTAAATTACCCAATTCTAATAATAGTAATTTAGGCATATATCAATTAAGCTAATTCGGTTTTATGCAAAATATATTTGTATACTATTATTAGCAAGATGTCGGAGATATTTATGTGCTACATTTTTATTATAGAGGAGTGAGACGATGAATGTCATGTAAGTTATAGATTAGAAATCAATTCTAATAATGCATAAAATCATTTCCCACCCTCCACCCCTTGAATTTGAGATAGACTTATATCTGAACTTGGGAAAGTGGTGGAATATCAAATTTCAAACTAAATAAGTTATTTTATTGAATGAATTCCAATTCCTCTAAAATGAAGGGATCCAAACGCCCCGTCATAGAATTTCACGCAAAGAATCAAGGATCGAGTCTCTATTGTAAGATAACTTATTAGAAAATATGCGAAGTTTGAGTACTGTAATAGGTAATTAGGGTAAAACGAGTACGGTAATAACCAAAAAAAAAAAAAAAATCGAAACCCCCTCTCCCTCCAAAACTCCTCTCTTCCCCTTCCGAATTACAGTTTCCCTCGCATCCTCCTCCTACATCTATCTCCCACCTCGCACACTCACGATTCCTGATTCCTCAATCCTCAGTACCCCGCTGCCTGTCCCCCACGCACCTCACTGGAAACATGGCGAACGCCGCCGACGACCTGGACCTCCTGCTATCACTAGGCGAGGCCGTCCCGGAGACACCTCCCGCCTCCCCCCGCACCGCCGATGTCCCCGTGTGCGACGGCGCTTTCACACCACCAAGGACGGCGCCCCCCGGCGGCACCGACATGTCCGTTTTCCGCGACGCCGTCAAGGATTACCTCGAGGCGGCCCCCGAAACCACCTCCCCGCTTGCTAATCGCCCCAAGCGACCCAAGGCCACCGAAATCCTCGTCGACAAATACTCCGGCCTCCGCATCAAGCACCTTACGCTCTCGCCTCTTGAGATTAGCAACCGCTTCGCTGACATCCGATTTGTGCGCATCACCGCGTTAAAGTGAGGATCCTTTTCCAGTTCGCCCCGCTGCTGGGTCATTCATGGTTTTTGCTCATCGATTCATCGGGTGGCTTTTCTTCCCTTTTCTGTTTCGCGTGCAGGAACTCTGTGGGGAGCGACAGGTTCTCCGGCTGTTGGGCAACCGCGGGCGTGTTACTGGACAAGGGCGTGCAGCGGGTGAGTGCGAAGGGGAGCAGCTACAGCATCTGGAAGATGGGCGCTCTGGACGAGACCGACGTATCTCTGTTCCTGTTTGGGGACGCGCACGTTCACTACTCCGGAGCTGCTGTGGGTTCAGTGTTCGCTGTGTTCAATGGCAATGTCCGCATGGACAATGGGGTACTTCTTATCTGACATTTTGATTTTCTTAATCACTTGGGTGATTTGTGCTCAGTGATTCCGTTGCTGATTCGAATGCGTGCTGGTGACGTTGTGTAGGGCAAAGGGTTCTCTATGAGTGTTGCTTCTGTTGGACAGATGTTGAAGATGGGGGTCGCATCAGATTTTGGTCTCTGCAAAGGCAAGAGGAAAGACGGGGTGGCTTGCACCATGGCTATAAATAAGTATGTACCTCGACCATGTGAGCATATGTCTTCATATTTCAGTAGTAGCTTCATCATCATTAAGGTGTTGTTTGAATGCATACAACTAATAGCAAGCTACTAAAATTAGCTAAAGACATCAAACAGACTAGCTAATAATTCAGCTATTAGCTATTTTTAGCAAATTATCTAATAGTTAGGTAGCTATTTATTAGCTAGCTAATTCCACTAGCAATTTTTAGCCAACTACTTATTAGCTCTAGTACATTTAAACACCCTCTAATTCGGTAACATAGTGGGTGTTTGAATGCACTAGAGATAATAGTTAGTGATTAAAATTAGTTGAGACATCCAAACATCCTAGCTAATAGTTCAGCTATTAGCTATTTTTGGTAAATTAGTTAATAGTTGTGTAGTTATTTGTTAGCTAGCTAATTCTACTAACAATTTTTAGCCAACTAACTATTAGTTATAGTGCATTCAAACACCCCATAGATAAATTTAGGACAACAATGTACAAGGAAGTGATGAGAAGCTTTTGTGATCAATGATCACCACATCACTTCACAGATATCGGCACAAAGTGTAATGTGCTAATGCAGCACATGTTTTATGTAGCTATGTGCTTGTCTTCCTGCTGCCAGACTTAGCCACTTAACCCTCAGCTAGATGAGGTCTATCCGTCCATGTCTTTGCCGTTTTAGACTGCCTTAAGGGTGTTTGGTTTTTGTGGGACTAATTTTTAGTCCCTCCATTTTATTCTATTTTAGTCCCTAAATTGTTAAATACGGAAACTAAAAAAATAGTTTTTGTTTTCGTATTTGATAATAAAGAGACTAAAATGGAATAAAATGAAGGGAGTAAAAAATAGGTTTAGTCTCTAAAGTGTTAAATACGAAAACTAAAACTTTATTTTAGTTTCTGTATTTGGCAATTTAGGAACTAAGGGGGTGTTTGAATGAACTAGAGCTAATAATTAGTGACTAAAATTAGTTGAAGACATCCACACAATCTAGCTAATAGTTTAACTATTTGCTATTTTTAGTAAATTAATTAATAATTAATTAGCTATTTGTTAGCTAGCTAATTTTACTAGTAACTTTTTAGCCAACTAACTATTAGCTATAGTGCATTCAAACACCCTCTAAAATAGAATAAAATAAAGGGACTAAAAATTAGTCCCTAGAAACTAAACACCCCCTAAAGTATATGCTGCTTATCATTTCTCAAACATAAGCATTTAATAAAACGCTGTTCTGTGATTGAGTTCTGGTTCTATCTTTCCAGGAGTAAAGGATCATACTGCAAATTTCATTCGTCGGTAAGGATATAACCACCAACATTCAGAAACTTGTATTAAGACATGGATATACTTGCAACATTATTTCATTATGCTTTGAGCAACTTGTATTAAGAGATAGATATGTATGCAACATGAATACATGATTCGTCATGCTTCTTTCCTTTATGCAGAAAACATCACAAAAGTATACTACTGGCAGAGTAGAGCTTAAGGGCGGGTAAGTAAAACATTAAAAGGAGTATGCTAGGACTTCCCTTAATGATCCCACACCTTATGTTCTTTTGTTGGTTGATTGATATAATTATTATAAGTATCTTGTACCATGCCATTCTTGATTCTATACAAATGATTTTGCCCCTGGAATCTTTCCAGAAATTTCAAATTTGCTTCCAAACTTCGATCTGAAGGGATTTACATGGTCAATCCTTCCTCAGAACGACCCAATCCAAGAAATTCTTTGCAACCGGTGAAAGTAATGTCAATTGATGGGCTAAAAAGGGCTTTAAGGTATGTAAAGCACTGTTTTAACTTTAACTGCTGCGTTGGGCTACTATACTGGTTGTTAAGTTGGTCACTCTTCCACCCTTTGTCTTTGATAAAAAAGAGCACTGCAATGTTGATTCGAACAATATTGTGAATGTACAAGTTATGATGCCATATCTAATCCACATAATATTTGACTAGTCTGTACTCTGTATTCACTGTTTTTTCCAATTCTGATTGGTGTATGACCACAAAAATGATTATTATTGTGGTTTCTTAAAGAGCCATTTGTTTGTGGGTATTGCACTTGAGTTATAGTATATGAAGGTTAAAGAGGAAACATAAACATAAGCCAATTTTGTGGTTGCACCTTTTGGAGATTACCTAATGTTATATAATGCTATTACCTATTGAACTGCGCCAGAAATGTTTTGCCTAATATCTAACAGGAATTTCTATTGCACGTAGTTCTTCTGATTAAATTATGCAGTATGATAATAGCCTCTGGAATAGTTTGAAATGATTTATGTTATGTCAAACTCTGATTTTGTTGTGCAGCAATGCAGATAGAGTGACTAATAAGAACCAGTCCCAGGGTATAAGATTTCTTTCCCATGTTACAGGTAACCTATTTTCCCCCTTTAATAACTATAATCCTCATTCTAAACAAAGTAGCATCAAATTCGCAAACAACATAACTGACTATTGGTCGATAAACTCATGGCTACATGATTCAGCTAATATGGACAATATGGTACCAAAAGCCCCAACCACCGGCTCTAGGAATCAACAGAAATCGAAGGCCGGCTTAAACAAAAGGTCAGCCCAATATGCTGTGTGCTTATAATGGTGTCTTATGTTTTGATGATCAACAGCATCAAAATGAGCAAGCTTCTGGTTTGTAGTTTGTCATCATCTGGCGCCAAAGCCTTGCCCAAGGAGGGATTGCGAAAACCACAACAGGATGTTAAAAGGCAAAAGATGAACAATCCTACAGAGAATATTGTTGAGCTTGATGCGGTCAGCTCAGACGATGACGAGATAAATATAGTATTGCGACGCTGATGCTTCATCAATAATAGCGTGACATGTAATTGTACTCCAAATCGGCTAAACAATTGTACGCTCTTGTTTTCATATATCCCAAGTCATCCGAGGCAGAAAAATTAAATCAGATATATTTGTTGACTTATGGATCAGGTTGGTCCGTAGTGTTCTATTTTCTCTTGACATGCAGTTTAACAATTAGATATAAACATATATTTTTAATATTTTTATAGAAGAGAGAAGTCATCCCTTGATCAAAAGTTAATCTTACGCACACTCTAAGATCATGTGATGTCATTATGTAATGATGTGAGACTGCTTATATCATGATATACCTAGAGCTAGTAACTACTCATTCTATTTATAAATTATTAGAAATCTTGAAGCGTAGTAACTACTCATTCCATCCTATATTCTAAATTATAAAATATTTTAATCTTTTAGACATATAGTTAAAATAAAATATTTGTGATTTAGAATTATTTGGCATGCAATATTTTCTAATTTATAACGGAGGGTATATATACTTTATAGAAAGGAGCGAGTATCTCTAACACAATATTTGACAAAAGAGTATAAAATATAAATTTTAAAATAAAGGGGTGTGTTGAGAGCATGACACAATATTTTATAATTTTACTAGTTAGTTGTCCGTGCGTTGCGACGGTACACGAACATTGCTGATAAAAGCATTAGTAGTAATTAATTTTGAATCACTTCATGAGATTTGCTCTCCCGACAGGAGAAAAAGGAGGAAAGACCCATTCATTTTTTATTCATCAATTAGAAGTAGAAGCAACTAAACACCATATATGTTCATATATCAAACCCATATATTGTTTAATAGCTACACCTGTGGTCAACAAGATGTTATTAATCAATTACGAGACTTCCTATGGATACGCGATGTGTCAATACTAATACGTCATTTTTTCCTCAAAAACAACGATATAGGGATATGCTATTTTGTAAACATTAGTAAAGATTTGTAAATAGTTTATATTGGCTAATTATTGATAATAGTTGTCTTCGGATATTTTGCATCGTGCCCCTGTGTTGGGCACCAAATTGAGCTGCGGACGGTTCGCGGTCCGGACTGTCCGCGCCTGTGGGCCGGACGGTCCGCGCCTGTGGGCCGGACGGTCCGCGCCTGCGCAGAACAGATTAGGGTTCCGAGTTTTGTGCTACGGTTGTTAGCTAGATTCGCGGAATTAGCTCGGAAATTAGTTCGTAAAGGGTCCAGCCCCCCTCCTCTATAAATAGAGAGGTATACGACCGATTTGTAATCATCAATCGAATCAATAACACTTTTATCTCATTTTTATTTCCTGTACAATTAGGAGTAATTCTAGTCTAGTTCTAGTTTAGCCTCTTAATCCTAAATTCTCCGCTTCTCTTCGACTCTATGTCGATTAGAGGAGTCTAGGTCGGCCTGCCCGAGCCTAGACAACTCCTATGATCTCTCCTCCCCGACGGGGTCCCTCCCAGGAGAGAGATCCAGGCGCCGCCGGCGACCTTCCGCCGCCCCTGTGCACACGCGGACCGTCCGGCCGTCAGGCAAGGAACCCTAGCCTCGCGCCAGGTCGCAGACCGTCTGGCCCTTGGCCGCGGACCGTCCGCGCCTGACCAGAGAGCACCGTTGCTGGTTCGTGTTGAGTGATTGGCGCCCCAAAAAAGGTGTCAACATACTTTTTGGCGACTCCGCTGGGGAACACATATCTAGACCCATCAAATCGGCCCTCAATGGCTGGTTCAAGGGATAGCTCTGAAGTCTCCCCCAGCAACATTATAGAGCCGACTTGGGAAACCTTGCCGGTCGACGAACAGCTTTAGTTCGAGGAGCACAAGGAGCGGAAGATCCAGGAGGCAAAAGCAAAGTTCTTGGCCAACTTCAAAGTGGACAGGAACAACAAGGTCGTCCGACAACGGGCAACGGATCCAGCTTCGCTCCGACCCACACCAGATATCCCCAATGTAAGTAATACGAACGAACTGCAATCTCTTAAGAATTATGTAGATGAACAACGAGAGCAAATGCAAAATATCATAGGGGGTATGCAAAACGATTATAGGAGACTAGTACGTGCATTTGATAAATCTAGTATTGCAAATTTTCCTTCGCACGAGGTTGAATTAGGGGGTAACACGCATAATACATCGGCTATAAGTTGTCACGACTAGTCGCAACCCCTTTATGGGATGCCGATGGACACATACCCTGAGCAACCGCAAATCGGCAATAAATCAGCCGATCTGCACATGCCCGGACCGTCCGCA
This sequence comes from Zea luxurians, assembly GCA_029449295.1. Lineage (NCBI taxonomy): Eukaryota > Viridiplantae > Streptophyta > Magnoliopsida > Poales > Poaceae > Zea > Zea luxurians. The sequence goes on along the minus strand of JAOPSE010001035.1, from coordinate 69,996 downwards.
CGTGAGCGCGGACCGTCCGGGCCAGCAACGACCGGGCCCATTTTTAATGAATTACCAACACATGTGCTCGAGCCACATCGTATTGCGCAAAATTTAAACTACCCAGTCGGACCGTTCGCATACAGCGACGGACGGACCACATATAATCACGGATGGTCCGGGTACATGTTCGGACAGTCCGTGCATGAGCTTTTTGAGGAGAATTGTTACCTGAATCCTCACCCGTCCCAGCAACATTTCCCATCACACTATGTGATGCATCAGCCCATTAATACAAAATCCCGAGCCCAGGAAAGCTTTCCGGCCCCGTCTAGAAGGCCGGAAAGGAACGATCAATCCTATGAGCCATATATGACAAATGGCAATGCACCACATAGCTCAAACCAATGGGGGGGAAGACAACATGCTAATATCCAGCCAGCCCCACAAATATTTGACCAGAGGGCCGGTGGTCTCGCACCGGCTGCCATTGATATAGTAAGGGAAGAAATAGCTGGGGCGTTCCGAGATAAGCTCGGAGTAAGCATGGTCCCTGGAGGGCAATCATATCGGAAACCTTATGACAGTCGATTTGATCACCACCCATACTCACAGGGAACCAGGATACCCGGATTCTCAAAATTTTCGGGTGACTAAGGAAAAAAACACGCGCGAACACATAGGCCAGTTCTTAGCACAATTAGGAGAATTGGCCAACACAGAAGCATTCCGCGTACGTTGTTTTCATTGTCGTTAACAGGAACCGCGTTCGTATGGTACGCTACATTACCTCCTAATTCTATTTTGTCATGGGGGGATTTAGAACAAAAATTCTATGATCAGTTTTTCTCCGGTGACTATGAGTTAGATTTAGTAGACTTAGTGGCCTTGCGACTAGCGAAAGATGAATCGGTTAATGATTACATCTGGAGATTCTGGGATACAAGAAACCGATGCTTCCAAATTCATTTAGCAGAAAAACAACTAGCAGGATTAGCCTTTAACGGTCTGTGATATTATTTAAAAGAAAGATTAGAAGGCATCCAATTTTTTACGCTAGCGCAATTACACCAAAGGGCTTTAGCCTGTGAAAGCCGAAGCAAAGAAACTGCTAAAACAATTCGTCACAACGTGCATATAGTAGAGTGCGACCAAAGTAGCTCGGATGACGAATCAACGGAAGTGTATGTTGCTGAAATGGTTTGGCCAAAGCAGGCCAAATCTTCGGCTTGTTCCTCCTTACAGCCGGTTCAAAAGAAACGACAAGAGGAGGTTAAATTTATATTTAATGTTGGTAAATGTGATAAAATATTTGATGAATTACTCAAAAATGGCAACATTACAATAAATCATATTGTTCCATCCGCCGACGAGCTAAAACGTCGTGCATACTGCAAGTGACATAACTCATTTTCTCATGCCACTAATGATTGTAATGTATTCCGTCGACAGATTCAATCGGCCATTAACGAAGGACGATTGAAATTTCAGGAAATGCAGGTGGACAGGGAGCCCTTTCCAATGAACATGATCGATTTTGAGGGCAAGAAAGTCCTGGTTCGGCCAAACACAGCCGATAAAGGCAAAGACAAAGAGATAATCATCAGCAACGCAAGAGAGGCCAATGGGAATCAAAAAATTGCTTGCAGGAAAGTGGTGGCCGAGAAGACTCTCGATGGGGGGGGAGACTCTTAAGGTGACCATCACAACCCCCGGCGCTGGGGGGCAAGCACGGACCAAGGAGCAGGAACCCATGCTGCGCATCTCGGACGGTCCGAGACACAGGCGCAGATGGTCCAGGACCACGCCAGATGGTCCGGAGAATTCCAGCGGACGGTCCGGCCATACTCAAGACTCGCAACGACCACGTACCTTCAAACCACGACGACCAGAGATAGGTACGTGGAAAACAAATACATTCAAGGCAGCTGGTCGATTGGTCAAAACCGGCCTGACTTTCGATCAATTATTGTCTAAATACGTGAAAAAGAAGGTCGACCCCAGTGACCGGTCAGCAAAGCGACCCCACTCACCCATTCATGAGCAACGTCAGGTAAGGCCGATTGGACCACCCCACCAATCGGAAGAAATGAAATGTCATACTATACAATTGAGACCTAACATACCTACATGGACACCTCCACCCTCATATCCACCTATGCCATATCCATACACATACATACCCCCACCATACGTGCCAAATCAAATGTGGGGCATGCCATCATATCCATTTGGGATGCCACAGTACCTTGCCTGGGGGGCACCCCAAACATCTGTATTCAACAGGTTGGCACCACCAGTACAAGACCGATTAAGCGCCGCTCAATCCGGTCACTAGGCACAAGCCCAACAAGATTGCCGGACTACTCGGCCTCAAAGACTGACCAACCTGGCAGGGGGGCATATACTTGCAGCGACCGAAAGAACAACGAAGAAGGATATCATCAAAATAGGTACTACAGATGTTATCATACAGGAAAATAATAAAGGGCCGATGATTTTTGGTGAATCAGCCAACACAACCAAAAAAGAGGATACGACTGCCATCAAAACAGCTGATCCAAAATACCTTATGCCTCGATGGTGCCCGTCAGGATTGACACGATCCCAAAAGCGGAAATTACAGCGCCTAAGAGCGAAGGAGAGCCAGGAGGAGGCGGAAAAGATATTCAATGACACACATCCACAGTACCCGCCACTGCAAAAGAAATGGAGACCAAAGGCCGTTGAGGAAAAACAAACGGCCACAAAAATAGAAAATAAAACAACACTTGTGCAGCGCCCTACAGGTATGGCATACAGCCTGGCTAACAAGGCCGGACAATCTGCACCAGGCGCAGACCGTCCGACCCCTGAGTTCGGACCGTCCGCACCACACCAGGACGCTTCCGACGATGTGCCAACACCAATGGAGGAGGACGACCTACTGGGAGAAGACTTGGTCGACTACGAAGCTTGTCCAGAGTGCTCAGGTATGGATGTAAATGTTATTACATTTTCCGTCGATTGTACTATTATCGGCGACGATGAACCTGTTGTTGCCCATTTTGATTTTGGTCCTAAAGAAGCCGCCTTTACTAAACCAAAGGAATCAGTAAATCATTTAAAGCCGCTCTTCGTGCGCGGTCACATTGATGGGATACCGATTGCTAAAATGTTGGTAGATGGAGGGGCGGCTATAAATCTAATGCCTTATTCGTTGTATAGAAAATTAGGTAAACAAGATGATGAACTTGTCAAGACCAACATGACCCTCAGCGGTGTTGGAACTGATAGTTCGATCAAAGCCAGGGGAGTCACGTCCGTTGAATTAACCATCAGGACTAAGACCCTTACTGCTGCATTCTTCGTCGCTGATGTAGAAGGAAATTATAGTCTAATCCTAGGCAGAGATTGGATTCATGCCAACCAATGTATACCTTCTACATTACATCAAATGCTAATACAATGTGTAGGCGATGATATAGAACAAGCACATGCTGATGTATCGACCTGTATCGCTATGGCCGATGCCCCTGTACTCTGGACTTATGAGACTGCTACATGTCTCATAGGAGTAGATTTTCTGATTATCAGTTCATAAGTATAGATAAGAAAGGTTTCATTCCTGTAATGCTAGAGCTGATGGAGAATCGGCTAAATCCCAAATAAAGTTTAAATGATGAGTACACACAAAATTCATGAGTCCTTGGTCACGGATAGTTCAGCTTCTAAGGCCGGATGGTCTGGTCTTTCACAAAATAGTTCGGACTTCAAGACCGAACATCCACCGCAGCGTAAAGACAATATTACGGATGATCCGGCCCCCGAGACCGGAGAGTCCGCCATCACACAAAGATCATCTGATTTCTCTGTGGGAGACATGATAGAGGAATTCAGAGATCTCGATAAACTAGGACAGGGGTTTACATCGGCCGATCCTTTGGAGGAGATCGACATAGGAGATGGTAAAACTCCAAGGCCGACTTTTGTAAACAAGACCCTAGAGACCGATCCTAGAAATGAGATGATCAGTCTATTGAAGGAATATTTAGATTGCTTTGCTTGGAATTACACTGAGATGCCGGGATTAAGCCGAGAGATCGTAGAGCATCGTCTGCCCATTAAGTACGGTTTCAGACCTTTCAAGCACAGAGCTAGAACATTTCATCCTGATCTTCTCCCAGGAATCAAGGACGAAATCCACCGGCTACTAGAAGCTAATTTTATTAGACCGTGCATATACGCAGAGTGGGTCTCCAATATTGTGTCGGTGGAGAAGGAGTCAGGTAAGCTTAGAGTATGCATTGATTTTTGCAATTTAAATAGAGCAACTCCTAAAGATGAGTATCCCATGCCCATAGCCGACACATTAATCAATAATGCATCAGGAAATAAAATTATTAGCTTTCTTGATGGTAATGCCGGATATAATCAGATTTTTATGGCCGAAGAGGATGCGTCTAAAACGACCTTTATATGTCCAGGCTTCATTGGTTTATTTGAGTGGGTTGTCATGACATTTGGTCTAAAAATGTCGGTGCTACTTATCAGAGGGCTATGAATTTGATCTTTCACGAACTGTTGGGAAACACTGTGGAAGTCTACATTGATGATATTGTAGTAAAATCGGCTGAGTTTAGTTCTCATTTAGCTGATTTGCACAAAGCCTTTGATAAGATGTGTCGGTATGGTTTGAAAATGAACCCATGTAAATGTGCTTTTGGAGTGTCGACTGGTAAGTTTTTAGGATTTGTCATCCATGAACATGGTATAGAGATAGACCCTGACCGAATCAAGTCTATTCAGAATGTGGGACCTCCGACCTGTAAGGTCGAAGTGCAGAAGTTTCTCGGTAAGGTGAATTATTTATGAAGGTTTATTTCTAACCTAGCCGGGAAGATTGATGCCTTCACCCCTATCCTTCGGCTTAAGAATGATGCCGAATTCGCTTGGGGGTAGAGCAGCAGGAAGCATTTGATCTCATTAAAAAATACTTGTCTTCGGCTCCCGTATTAAAAGCACCACAAGCAGGAGTACCATTCCGATTATACATTGCAGCTGAAGATAAGGTCATTGGTGCTGTTCTGACACAAGAAACTGAAGGAAAGGAGCATGTGGTGACATATCTAAGTTGGAGGTTGGTGGATGCTGAAACAAGGTACACTTTTATTAAGAAGTTATGCTTATGCTTGTTTTATGCATGCACCAAGTGTAGATGTTATTTACTGTCTAGTCATTGCACTGTTTCTGGTCAAGCCGATGTGATCAAGTACATGTTGTATAACCCAATTATGAGTGGTAGAATTAGTAAGTGGGCTTATGCACTCATAGAATATGACTTGGCCTATGAACCATTGAAATCTATGAGAGGCCAGGTCGTAGCGAATTTTATTGTAGAACATCGGATTAATGATACTCATAAACTAGACATGTCATACCTCACTATTACTCCTTGGACTTTATATTTTGATGGATCGGTTTGCAATGAAGGGCAAGGAATTGGCATAGTACTTGTTTCACCAAGTGATGTCTCCTTCGACTTCTCTAGCCGATTGAAAACTTATTGCACTAACAATCAAGCCGAATATGAGGCCCTTTTGTTCAGCTTGGAACTTTTAAATTATATGGGAGTAAAACATGTGAAGGCATTTGGTGATTCTCAGCTGGTCGTCCAACAGGTGTTAGAAGAATATCAATGTTTTGATGGTACTCTAAATAGTTACCTTGAAAAATGTTGGGGCATAATTCATTCTTTTGATGAATTCAGTATTCGTCATATCTCTAGAGTTGAGAATCATAGAGCTAACAATTTGGCACAAGACACTACAACCTTCTATGCCTTCTGTGACATTAACATTACGTCACAAACAATAGTATTTTTGTCATACCTTACATGTTGGTGACATCATTGTGACGAAAATTACATCGTCACAGAAGGTGCGTGTTAAATGGAGTACTATGACGAATAACAAAAAAACTTCATAATAGTTTATGACGCAAACTACAAACGTCACTAATTCTATGACACTCGAATTCGTCACTAATTATGTCTAAATACGTCACAATTCATGTAGTCGTGCCTTGCCACGTGGCTGATTATGTGGCGAGATGACATGGCAGTTGACGTGGCAGGTGATGTGGCGAAAATGTTGTGACGATTTCATTCGTCACAGATGTTATGACATGGCATGCCACATGGCAGATGATGTGGCAAAATGATGTGACAAAAATATTTGTCATAAATATCAATGAGGTGGCAGCTGATGTGGCAATATATTTGTGACGAATTTTTTTCATCACAAAGTACAATGACGTTGCAATATATTTATGACAGATTTTTCATCATAAGGCGTGATGAATTCACAACGTCATGGAATATTATGAAATCACATGCTAATAACCAAAACATTGAATTATTTAGTTCAACATTCACACAATTCATACAAGAGATACTTTTATAACTTCAAATCATATGATTGTAGATCATGTAACTTAAAATACAAAGGAAATCCTATAACTTCAACTCAAAGTATGAAAGTTTAAACATATTCCAAATTTATAAAACCTGAATCCAGAACTAATATAACATGATACTATAGCGACCTTAAGATGGGGGCGCTTGGCTTCGATTGAAGCTCAACAGTTGATGGAGGAGACTGTTATTTTCTTCCATCGATCTCTTCATAGTGTCCATGGTCTTCTTTGAGGCCTGTGCCTGAGCCTTTAAGGTTTCTACTTCTTCCCGAAGTCCATCTTTTTCTAGCCTCTCAGACTCCAATTGATTCTGAAGTTCTTGAACCTTTGCAGAAACAGTTGTTGTGGAGCTTTTCTTGGAGTTATCTTGCAGACCAACATTCTGTAGAAATAAACTAGAGCCCCCTAGCACTTCAGAAACAACTTCCCTAGGAGACTTCTGTTGTTGTCCATCCTCAACTGGTGTTGTCATCATTGCTTCCATGTCAACCTATTATATAAATATTATATGTTAGTATAACATAGTCGTACTTGTAATTTTTCAGAACAAACATAAAAGAAAACGAGTACTCACAATTGCTTTCTTTACATTTCCAGAAAAACCTTTCTTCTTTCTGCAATGCATGTCCTTGAAAAGATCTATTGCACTCGGTTCAACATCCTTATATTTCTCTTATTTCTAAAGTGAGAAAATGAATCAGGTGAGAATAGAGACCTTGACACATAATGTACAAGTCGGATTTATAAATTTCAATATGACATATATTGAAGATTGAACATTTGTTAGAAGATGTACAATACATTTTAGATATGGATAGTACTAAATCGGTTGAATGAAATAATATTTCTAGTAGATATGAGCAGTGCTAATTCATCATCTAAAAAGATAAAAGACAGTGATGGCAGCAGGCTGCTTTCTCTACAGCTTGGCATTGGGCTACTTTCCCTGTAGTAGTAGTTGCAATGCAGCCACAATGAACAGAGGAAGCAAACTCCAATAAATAAAACTGGAAGACATTTTTGCTACTGTTATCAAAATGATCTATAATTTACAACATAGAATTGTGGACATATTGACTGAAAGCTAGTCAAACTTCTCTGAAGGCCTAGGAAACTGCTCTGATATCCAATGATCATTTTCTTACCAATAAATTAGGGGACAACTTTATGAGTAAATAGAGATGTTAAAATTGAATTTATTGGCAACATTAAACAATCAGAGATTTGTCAACTATGCAGTTCAGTAACCAATGATGATTTTCTTACCAGTAAATAAGCTTTTGCAATATATGACTGGGATCCTGTGCATTGTTGATATTGTACTTTTTCACGATTAAGTTTATTCTTCATACAACTATCCTGTACATTAAATCAACATGTTAGAAATAATATGTACAATAAGTAGTGTGAAATAGTATAGCAGTTTTCAAAGTCTACATTAGTTAATTATTGCATTGGTTTTCTCTAGGTGCTACTTTATTTGATGTTTTTAGTTATGATGCAGAATCTGAACTATATGTACTGTTTGTTGGGTGCATTCACCAAGGATGGTGCAAAAGCTAGATCAATGTTCCATTATCTAAAAGGTAGACACTTAATGTGGTCATAAGTTATTTGGGACGAAATGTCAAAATAGGAAAGGTAAAATTCATAAGGATATCCATGATTTCCCTTCAAGCAATAAAGATTGTACAGTGCAAACCAGTGGAGATTTATTGCAAAAACCTTGTGTTTTGGGGTAGACCACTTCTCCACCAACTTTCTCCAGTCCTCATCAGACATGCTTGAAATAGGCGATGTAGTCCTCACTTGATTAGCAGGTATCCTGTTGAAATACTTTTGTTTTAGTCTATACCTCATTTGGCGTTGTCCAACCTTTAGCATATCTAGACAAGCATCTTCCACTGCCTTGCTATCATTGTCCATGGTGAATTGAGCCTAGTAAAGAAGAAACAATTTCAACAATAATTGAAAATGTCAATGAACCGTAACTTGACAAATGAGTAAAAGTAACTTACAGTAACTTTTCCAATATAGTTTTTTATTGTAGGTTCATTCTCTTTCCTCTTGTACTCCTTCCAGTGGTGAAATATTGGAATATGCTGCCTCAACGTGATTCCCCCTCTGATGCAAACTTAGCAGCTTGAATGGGTGGCTCTGGCCTCTTGCTCCCTTCAGTAATTTGGATTGGAATCTTCATTCCTAGTCCTCTGCTTAACGATTCAAGTTGTTTGCCCATACTTTTTCTCCTTGGTATGATATCTATTGTTCCTGGTCAGGACACAAAAAGTTGTTGATATGTGTGATGCTGCATATAACTAAGAATTAGTTGCCATAAATCATACTAAAACATATGAGTAATTTTGTTCAAGTTTAAGTTATACTAGTTACCTTAACTAATGCTGGAAAACATAAAAGTTATTTGCTCAAGGATAGTTCAATGTCTAAATAGTTAAAATGTTTAGTTACCTTCAACTGCATTGTGGTTATCACTCTCCTCCTGTATTAGAGAATTAGGCTCTATAGCATTATCTATGTAATGTATTGGGTTATTGTCTATGGTGGCATTTGCACTAGGTTGTGTAGGAACAACAAGAGTTTAGATCGAATCATGGTTTGTAGCAGGACATGAACTGAGTTGTTTATGAACAGACAGGTTGTGGTTATTTTCTTGGTTTATTTCTGTAACGCCCCGAATTTTGCAGTTGAATTTTTTCTTTTCTTTACTCGCCAAATTCGGGCGTTACCTTTTCTTTTTCTTTTTCCCCTCGCTCAACCTTGATCTTTTCCAAAGTTAGCGGGATTCGGTTTGGAATTCCCGTGTAAAGAAAAACCCTAAAACTGTTTTATGTTGTTTGATGCACCATGCCGAACCATGCATTCTTTTGGATTGATTGAGAACGTGGATGCATTCATCTAGGAAAAACGAATTTCGAAAAGGAGATAATCTTTTTCTTTTTCTTTTTCTTTCTTTCTCTCTCCCTCTTCCCCTTTCTCTCTCCCGCGCCGTGGGCCCCTGGCCGGCCCAGCCGCCCCCTGCGCGCCCCCCTCTTGGGCCCAATAGGCCCAACCGCCCCCACCCCCTCCCTTTTTTCCCCAACTTCCCCTCTCTCTCTCCCTCCCATTTTTCCCTCTCTCCCATTCTCTCCCTAAGCCGTCGCCGCCCCTACCCCCTGCCCTAGCCGCCGTCCCCTGCTCGGCCACCCTCGCCGTCGGCCGCCCGCCCCGGTGAGCCCCCCCTCCTCTCTCCTCCCTCTCCCCTCTCCCCTCCTCTCTCCTTGGCAGCCCAGCCGCCCGGCCGCCCCTGGCCACGCCCCCGGCCGCCCCAGCCCCCGCCTGGCCGCGCCCTGGCCAGCCTCGGCCGCGCCCTGGCCAGCCCCGGCCGCCCCTGGCCAGCCCCTGGCCGCCCCCAGCCCGCGCCCTGGCCACGCCCCCAGCCCGCGCCCGGCCGCGCCGTGGCCGCTGGCCGTGCCCTGGCCGCCCGCCCGGCCGCGCCCCAGCCCCTGCGCGCTCGGCCGCCCAGCCGGCCGGTTCAACCGCCCCCGGGCCGGTTCAACCGCCCCGGCTCAGCCGCCCCTTCCCCCCCGCGCTCGGCCGCCCCTGCTCGGCCGCCCTGCCCCCGGCCGGTTCAACCGCCCCTAGGGCCGGTTCAACCGCCCCCCCCGGTTTTTTTTATTTTTTTATTTTATTTTATTTTACTTTCTGTGATCATGGTTATTTTATTTCAGGTAGGCTAATCATTGTTCATGCTATTGAAATAGGAAGCTCAATTTAAAATTCCGTTATGCTAGTTGATTCATTTAATTAATTGTTTATTTCATTCAATGTTGATCAACTAAAAATGATTAGGTTTCCATTAGTGCATATAACAGAATTCTTTTGCTAAGAACCAGTTGTAACTAATCATTAGTGCATAAACTTTAACCCCCTGCGAGACCTTTCCCGTTTCTTTCTAACCGTAACAAATGCGATATCGAATGTCATACTTGATGCATACTCACTTTACTTGTTCCCTTGTATGGTGTACTGTTCTTTTGTATTAAATATGTGGATGTATGTATGTTTGCGCTCGCATAGAGAACGATCCGGTCGAAGAGCCCGAGGAATTCGCAGGAGAAGCCCCTGAGCAGCAGTCGGTTGGTGGAGGCAAGTGTCCTTTGACCTATTTCTGTCCTATTCATTCTTTAATTCACCTCCCGCATTACACATTTATACCTAAGGATTGACTAGCTTTTGTTATTCATGTCCTTGTTTACCTATTTGGGTCGGATTATTACTGCTTAGTTTGATGCTATTGCTCAACTCTAATCAATGAACATGATGTGATTATCTATGATACGCTGTTTTCCCTTCTTATTTATGATTATATTTGTGACCTTCAAGGGGACTCGAGCGGTTTCTCGAGTGCCTCTCCGTAAGGACCTGTTCAATGGATGACCGCCCGGGAAAACAGTGCAACCATGAGGGTGGAATGGGACGCCCTTAGCTGAATAATTAGAGGAACCGGGGTGTAGTTCGCTTAGCCGTTGTGCCGTCAATGGGGCTCGGTGTATGCGGCTCGCTCTGCCAAGGTTGATTTGTCCCTTGGGGAGGAGTGCGGTACATTTAGGAAACCTAACGGGTGGCTACAGCCCCGGGGAATCTTTGTAAAGGCTACGTAGTGAGACCCTGCCTATTCACCTTGGTAGTGTTTAAGGGTTTGATCGGCCCGAGGCAAGAAGGGAATCACGGCTTGTGGGTAAAGTGCGCAACCTCTGCAGAGTGTTATGAAACTGATATATCAGCCGTGCTCGCGGTTATGAGCGGCCAAGGGAGCTCCAGAGATTAGTGATACTTGATCAGAGATACTTTGGTACAGGTGGCAATGAGATTGATGGTTCTGAGTATGATTATGGTATTGGTAAGTGGTATTCTTTCCGTTTGGAAAGGATACATTGGGCTAATAACTTGGGTTAATGTTAAAACCTGGCTTTCTACTAGTAAGTAATAACCTGACCAACTAAAAACAACTGCTTGACTTATCCCCACATAAAGCTAGTCCACTACAGCCAAACAGGATGCTTGCTGAGTATGTTGATGTGTACTCACCCTTGCTCTACACACCAATCCCCCCCCAGGTTGTCAGCATTGCAACCACTGCTCAGGAGAAGATGAAGCTGTGGAAGGAGACTTCCAGGAGTTCCAAGACTACGACGAGTTCTAGGTGTGGGTTAGCGGCAACCCCCAGTCGGCTGCCTGTGAAGGCCGCGTTATCTACGTTTCTTTTCCGCACTTTGATTTATTGTAAGAACTATATGGACGTCTCAGACGTATGATGTAATCGACTATTATTTTCCCTTTTAATACTATTTGAGCACTGTGTGATGATGTCCATGTTATGTAACTGCTGTGTACGTGAATAACTGATCCTGGCACGTACATGGTTCGCATTCGGTTTGCCTTCTAAAAACCGGGTGTGACATAAGTGGTATCAAAGCCGTGCTGACTGTAGGACCGCTAACCTAGAGTAGAATGGTCGTTCTAAGGACTATAGACCTCTGTCCCTGCCTTGACTTTGGTATCCCTTCAAAAGTTGGTCCTACTGACCAAACCTATGTTCTACTATATATTATACCTTGCTGAAAATTTTGTTTTATTCTGATCCTTCATTTATTTATGATTCATTACTTGTTGGTCATATTAATTCTGTTCTCACCCTTTTGCTTGCGATATCTTTTGTAGATGGCTCGTCTTAGACACACTGCACGAAAGTCCGTCATCCCCTTCTTACCCTCCCGCCTTGCTAAGCGTCCGCTTCGCCGTCCCGTGGCCGGACAGTCCAGCCACTTGGAGAGACTGCACCACCGCCTGCATGAGGAGCAGGAACGTCGACGACAGGAGCAGCAGGGCTCTTCTTTCTCGCTCCAGCAGGAGATAGAGTCTGTGAGGAGCTGCTCCCCTGTGCTTCCCCTGGAGGCGCCCCCTGCACCACCACTGGGCGCCCCAGCTTCTGGAGTAGCTGCTGGAGGGGACCTAGACGACGGAGGTGGCGACGACAGCTTGAGCCACGACATCGACTTCTCTGCTAACCATGAGCCGGAAGGATGGGTTGCTCGACCCATCACTCGCGACGCTGCTCGCGGGTGTCACTTCCACGACGCGCTCGACACCCTGCTACGTCGGGCACTTGACCGGCGTACTTGGTCCATCGAGTATCGTTGTGTGGTCTACCAGCATAGTCGCGGGGTCTACCCGGACCGCTGGGAGGCGACCTGTTTGGTGCGCCGTCCGGAGAACAGTCTCCAGGGCGCGGAGGCTTGCTCAGAGCACTATTCTATCTCTGAGCGGGACTCAGCTGAGGCAGCCATGCAGGATGCTGCACGGCGTGCGCTTTCGCACTACTGCTCGGTTCTCGGTGGGGTAGCTGACGGTCTCGACCTGAAGTATTACCCCCGCCGTCCATCTGGCAGCACAGGAGGCGTGATTGTTTCACCTGCTGGTGAGGACAATCCTAGGTTGAGCAGCACAGTCAACCTAGCCGCCGTGCTAAACACGGAGCTGGACCATGCATTAGACGAGCTGAGTAGGGCTCGTGCTGAGATCGCCCTGCTGCGGGCTGAGCGCGCGGAACGTCGTCACTTGGATGATGGTTCCCCCGCTCCCGTCGGGACTCAGCACCCGTACCGCTCACCTCGGCGTGGACTCCAGTCTTATGGCAATCCCGACTGCAAGACCAAGATAAATCTAGAACCATAGATCGTTAGAGTTGGATCTTGTAATTAATACGAAATATATATACATAGAAGCTTCAGTCTTAGCGTTAGTCTCGGTCTTAGTTAGTCTTAGTTAGACAGGGTAGTTTGCTATATCCTGTGCATTTATGTTTGTCATGATGAACTATGTTTGGTTTGGATCTTTGTAATGACTGTCACCAGAGTGTGGGTATCCCCTGCATTATGGTTTACCTGTTATATGTTAATGGAGTTAGTTATATAGTTGGGAAACCCTTTACTCTACTTTCCTCTTTATCTGAGAAGCTGTGTGGTCTACGATGGAGATCAGTGAAGATGCTCATCTGTTCAGTGCTGTTGGAGAATTCTATACTCTTTTCTTATGCTGCAAGATTTGCCAGATCAGTTCTGATGTGTGGTTGCATTCTGCAGATGTCAGAGAACAGGCGCAGAGGAGGAAGGCGTGCTCAGCAGGAGCAAGCCGCTCAGCAGGATGAGGTGCCCCAGCAGCAGCACCTGCCACCCCCGCCCCCGATGTCGATCGAGCAGATGTTTCTGATGCAGACTCAGGCAGTTCAGGCCATCGGTCAGACTCTGGCCGCCATTCAGCAGCAGCAGCAGCAGCAACAGCAGCAGGCTCCACCCCAGCCTCAGATGCCTCAGATGCCCAGAGACAAGCGTGCTGAATTCATGAGAGGTCATCCCCCAACGTTCGCTCACTCTTCTGACCCCATGGATGCTGAAGATTGGCTGCGCACTGTGGAGCGGGAGTTGCATACCGCTCAGTGTGATGGCAGGGAGAAAGTCTTGTATGGTCCCCGTCTGTTGAGAGGAGCAGCCCAATCATGGTGGGAGTCTTACCTCGCCACCCATGCCAACCCCGATGCCATCACCTGGGAAGAGTTCAGAGGTAGCTTTCGTCAGTACCATGTGCCCGCAGGTCTGATGACAGTGAAGAAGGAGGAGTTCCTGGCCCTTAAGCAAGGGTCATCATCTGTCAGTGAGTACCGGGACAGGTTTCTGCAGTTGTCTCGCTATGCTCCTGAAGATGTCAACACCGATGCCAAGCGACAGTACCGTTTCTTGAGAGGCTTGGTTGACCCTCTGCAGTACCAACTGATGAATCATACCTTCCCGACATTCCAGCACCTGATTGACAGAGCAATCATGACAGAAAGGAAGCGTAAGGAGATGGAGGATCGTAAGCGCAAGATCAGTGGACCCCAGCCTGGAAGCAGCAGCCGTCCTCGTTTCTCAGGCAATCAACCTCAGCAGTTCAGGCAGAACCAGCGTCCACCTCAGCAGCATCAGCAACGTCAGCAGTATCAGCAGTTCCAAAGGCAGTATCCTCAGCATCAGTACCAGAACCGTCAGAGCAATCAGTCAGGAGGCCAGTTTCAGAAGCAGAATCAGCAGACACCTCGTCTTCCTGCCCCCGCAACTCAGCAGAGCAATCAGGCAGCACCAGCTCAGGTTGGAAACAGAGCATGTTTCCACTGTGGAGAGCAAGGCCATTGGGTGATGCAATGTCCGAAGAAGGCAGCCCAGCAGCAGTCAGGCCCCAATGCCCCAGCAAAGCAGAATGCGTCTCAGTCTGGAGCAGGCAATCGCCCTCAGCAGCGCTATAATCATGGAAGATTGAACCACTTGGAGGCTGAAGCAGTTCAGGAGACCCCCGGCATGACAGTAGGTATGTTCCCAGTCGATTCCCATATTGCAGAAGTGTTATTTGATACTGGAGCAACGCATTCTTTCATTACTGCATCATGGGTGAAAGCACATAATCTTCCAATTTCTACCATGTCAACCCCCATTCAAATTGACTCAGCTGGTGGTAGAATTCGAGCTGATAGCATTTGTTTGAATGTAAGTGTGGAAATAAGGGGGATAGCGTTTCCCGCCAACCTTATAGTAATGGGTACTCAGGGAATAGATGTCATCCTAGGGATGAATTGGCTAGATAAGTATCAGGCAGTTATCAGTTGTGATAAAAGGACAATCAAGTTGGTGTCCCCACTAGGAGAGGAAGTGGTGACCGAGTTAGTCCCCCCTGAGCCGAAGAAAGGAAGTTGTTATCAGATGGCTGTCGATAGCAGTGAAGCAGACCCAATTGAGAGTATCAAGGTTGTGTCTGAATTCCCAGATGTGTTTCCAAAGGACTTACCGGGTATGCCACCAGAGCGGAAAGTTGAGTTTGCCATAGAGCTTCTTCCTGGAACCGCCCCTATCTTTAAGAGAGCTTACAGAATATCTGGACCAGAGTTGGTTGAGCTTAAGAAGCAGATTGATGAGCTGTCGGAGAAAGGTTACATCCGGCCAAGCACCTCGCCTTGGGCCGCCCCTGTCTTGTTTGTGGAGAAGAAAGATGGCACAAAGAGGATGTGTATCGATTATCGAGCTTTGAATGAAGTCACGATCAAGAACAAGTATCCCTTGCCCAGAATAGAAGATCTGTTTGACCAGTTGAGAGGAGCCAGTGTGTTCTCCAAGATTGATCTGAGGTCAGGTTATCATCAGCTCAGGATCCGACCTTCGGACATTCCGAAGACGGCATTCATTACCAAGTATGGTTTGTATGAGTTCACAGTGATGTCTTTTGGTTTGACCAATGCACCAGCGTTCTTTATGAACTTAATGAACAGTGTATTCATGGATTATCTCGATAAGTTTGTGGTGGTATTCATTGATGACATTCTGGTTTATTCTCAAAGCGAAGAAGAACATGCAGATCATTTGAGGATGGTATTGCAGAGATTGCGAGAGCACCAGTTGTATGCAAAGTTGAGCAAGTGTGAGTTCTGGATCAGTGAAGTCCTGTTCTTGGGTCACATAATCAACAAAGAAGGATTGGCTGTGGATCCGAAGAAAGTGGCAGACATTCTGAACTGGAAAGCGCCAACGGATGCTCGAGGAATCAAGAGCTTCATTGGAATGGCCGGATATTATCGGCGATTCATTGAAGGGTTTTCGAAGATTGCGAAACCAATGACAGCGTTGCTAGGCAACAAGGTTGAGTTCAAGTGGACCCAGAAATGTCAAGAGGCCTTCGAAGCGCTGAAAGAGAAGTTGACAACAGCGCCTGTCCTAGTCTTGCCTGATGTGCACAAGCCCTTCTCTGTGTACTGTGATGCTTGTTACACAGGTTTGGGATGCGTGTTGATGCAAGAGGGAAGAGTTGTGGCTTACTCGTCCCGACAGCTGAAGGTTCATGAGAAGAACTACCCAATCCATGATCTAGAGTTGGCAGCAGTGGTTCACGCACTGAAGACATGGAGGCACTATCTGTATGGACAGAAACGCGATGTTTACACAGGTCACAAGAGTCTGAAGTACATATTCACTCAGTCAGAGTTGAACATGAGGCAACGAAGATGGTTAGAGTTGATCAAAGATTATGAGTTGGAGATCCATTACCATCCAGGCAAAGCAAACGTAGTGGCAGATGCTTTGAGCAGAAAGAGTCAAGTCAATCTGATGGTCGCTCGTCCGATGCCTTATGAGTTGGCCAAGGAGTTTGATAGGTTGAGTCTCGGATTTCTGAACAATTCGCGAGGAGTCACAGTTGCATTGGAACCTACCTTGGAGCGCGAAATCAAAGAAGCGCAGAAGAATGATGAGAAGATCAGTGAGATCCGGCGACTGATTCTAGATGGCAGAGGCAAAGATTTTCGAGAAGATGCAGAAGGCGTGATATGGTTCAAAGACCGCTTATGTGTTCCCAATGTCCAGTCTATTCGGGAGTTGATTCTCAAGGAAGCTCATGAGACAGCCTATTCGATTCACCCTGGCAGTGAGAAGATGTATCAGGATCTGAAGAAGAAATTCTGGTGGTACGGAATGAAGAGGGAGATCGCAGAGCACGTGGCTATGTGCGATAGTTGCCGAAGAATTAAGGCAGAGCACCAGAGACCAGCTGGATTGTTGCAACCGTTGCAGATCCCTCAGTGGAAATGGGATGAAATCGGCATGGATTTCATAGTCGGATTGCCTCGCACTCGAGCCGGCTACGATTCCATTTGGGTAGTAGTGGACCGTTTGACCAAGTCAGCCCACTTCATACCTGTCAAGACCACCTACAGTAGTGCAGTACTGGCAGAACTGTATATGTCTCGGATCGTTTGTCTTCATGGTGTGCCAAAGAAGATAGTGTCAGACAGAGGAACGCAGTTCACCTCTCATTTCTGGCAGCAGTTGCATGAAGCTTTGGGCACGCATCTGAATTTTAGTTCAGCTTATCATCCGCAGACAGATGGCCAGACCGAAAGAACCAATCAAATTCTCGAAGACATGTTGAGAGCCTGTGCGTTGCAAGATCAGTCCGGATGGGACAAGCGATTGCCTTATGCAGAGTTTTCCTATAACAACAGTTACCAGGCCAGTTTGAAGATGTCACCGTTTCAAGCGCTCTATGGAAGGAGTTGTAGAACTCCGTTGCAATGGGATCAACCTGGAGAGAAGCAAGTGTTTGGGCCAGATATTTTGCTCGAAGCTGAAGAGAACATCAAGATGGTCCGAGAGAATCTGAAGATAGCGCAATCAAGGCAGCGAAGCTATGCAGACACAAGAAGAAGAGAGCTGAGTTTTGAAGTCGGAGACTTTGTCTATCTGAAAGTGTCACCGATCAGAGGAGTCAGAAGGTTCGGAATCAAAGGCAAGCTAGCACCCCGCTACATTGGTCCGTACCAAATTCTCTCAAAGCGTGGAGAAGTGGCCTATCAGCTCAGTCTGCCAGAGAATTTGTCAGCTGTGCATGATGTCTTTCATGTGTCTCAGTTGAAGAAGTGCTTGCGTGTGCCAGAAGAGCAGTTGCCAGTGGAAGGTCTAGAAGTCCAGGAGGACTTGACCTATGTTGAGAAGCCAGCTCAGATCCTTGAGATTGCAGACAGAGTCACCCGAAGGAAGACCATCAGAATGTGCAAAGTCAGATGGAGTCACCACTCTGAGGAAGAAGCAACCTGGGAGCGTGAAGATGATTTGATGGTTAAGTACCCAGAGCTCTTTGCTAGCCAGCCCTGAATCTCGAGGGCGAGATTCTTTTAAGGGGGATAGGTTTGTAACGCCCCGAATTTTGCAGTTGAATTTTTTCTTTTCTTTACTCGCCAAATTCGGGCGTTACCTTTTCTTTTTCTTTTTCCCCTCGCTCAACCTTGATCTTTTCCAAAGTTAGCGGGATTCGGTTTGGAATTCCCGTGTAAAGAAAAACCCTAAAACTGTTTTATGTTGTTTGATGCACCATGCCGAACCATGCATTCTTTTGGATTGATTGAGAACGTGGATGCATTCATCTAGGAAAAACGAATTTCGAAAAGGAGATAATCTTTTTCTTTTTCTTTTTCTTTCTTTCTCTCTCCCTCTTCCCCTTTCTCTCTCCCGCGCCGTGGGCCCCTGGCCGGCCCAGCCGCCCCCTGCGCGCCCCCCTCTTGGGCCCAATAGGCCCAACCGCCCCCCACCCCTTCCCTTTTTTCCCCAACTTCCCCTCTCTCTCTCCCTCCCATTTTTCCCTCTCTCCCATTCTCTCCCTAAGCCGCCGCCGCCCCTACCCCCTGCCCTAGCCGCCGTCCCCTGCTCGGCCACCCTCGCCGTCGGCCGCCCGCCCCGGTGAGCCCCCCTCCTCTCTCCTCCCTCTCCCCTCTCCCCTCCTCTCTCCTTGGCAGCCCAGCCGTCCGGCCGCCCCTGGCCGCGCCCCCGGCCGCCCCAGCCCCCGCCTGGCCGCGCCCTGGCCAGCCTCGGCCGTGCCCTGGCCAGCCCCGGCCGCCCCTGGCCAGCCCCTAGTCGCCCCCAGCCCGCGCCCTGGCCACGCCCCCAGCCCGCGCCCGGCCGCGCCGTGGCCGCTGGCCGCACCCTGGCCGCCCGCCCGGCCGCGCCCCAGCCCCTGCGCGCTCGGCCGCCCAGCCGGCCGGTTCAACCGCCCCGGCTCAGCCGCCCCTTCCCCCCCGCGCTCGGCCGCCCCTGCTCGGCCGCCCTGCCCCCGGCCGGTTCAACCGCCCCTAGGGCCGGTTCAACCGCCCCCCCCGGTTTTTTTTATTTTTTTATTTTATTTTATTTTACTTTCTGTGATCATGGTTATTTTATTTCAGGTAGGCTAATCATTGTTCATGCTATTGAAATAGGAAGCTCAATTTAAAATTCCGTTATGCTAGTTGATTCATTTAATTAATTGTTTATTTCATTCAATGTTGATCAACTAAAAATGATTAGGTTTCCATTAGTGCATATAACAGAATTCTTTTGCTAAGAACCAGTTGTAACTAATCATTAGTGCATAAACTTTAACCCCCTGCGAGACCTTTCCCGTTTCTTTCTAACCGTAACAAATGCGATATCGAATGTCATACTTGATGCATACTCACTTTACTTGTTCCCTTGTATGGTGTACTGTTCTTTTGTATTAAATATGTGGATGTATGTATGTTTGTGCTCGCATAGAGAACGATCCGGTCGAAGAGCCCGAGGAATTCGCAGGAGAAGCCCCTGAGCAGCAGTCGGTTGGTGGAGGCAAGTGTCCTTTGACCTATTTCTGTCCTATTCATTCTTTAATTCACCTCCCGCATTACACATTTATACCTAAGGATTGACTAGCTTTTGTTATTCATGTCCTTGTTTACCTATTTGGGTCGGATTATTACTGCTTAGTTTGATGCTATTGCTCAACTCTAATCAATGAACATGATGTGATTATCTATGATACGCTGTTTTCCCTTCTTATTTATGATTATATTTGTGACCTTCAAGGGGACTCGAGCGGTTTCTCGAGTGCCTCTCCGTAAGGACCTGTTCAATGGATGACCGCCCGGGAAAACAGTGCAACCATGAGGGTGGAATGGGACGCCCTTAGCTGAATAATTAGAGGAACCGGGGTGTAGTTCGCTTAGCCGTTGTGCCGTCAATGGGGCTCGGTGTATGCGGCTCGCTCTGCCAAGGTTGATTTGTCCCTTGGGGAGGAGTGCGGTACATTTAGGAAACCTAACGGGTGGCTACAGCCCCGGGGAATCTTTGTAAAGGCTACGTAGTGAGACCCTGCCTATTCACCTTGGTAGTGTTTAAGGGTTTGATCGGCTCGAGGCAAGAAGGGAATCACGGCTTGTGGGTAAAGTGCGCAACCTCTGCAGAGTGTTATGAAACTGATATATCAGCTGTGCTCGCGGTTATGAGCGGCCAAGGGAGCTCCAGAGATTAGTGATACTTGATCAGAGATACTTTGGTACAGGTGGCAATGAGATTGATGGTTCTGAGTATGATTATGGTATTGGTAAGTAGTATTCTTTCCGTTTGGAAAGGATACATTGGGCTAATAACTTGGGTTAATGTTAAAATCTGGCTTTCTACTAGTAAGTAATAACCTGACCAACTAAAAACAACTGCTTGACTTATCCCCACATAAAGCTAGTCCACTACAGCCAAACGGGATGCTTGCTGAGTATGTTGATGTGTACTCACCCTTGCTCTACACACCAATCCCCCCCAGGTTGTCAGCATTGCAACCACTGCTCAGGAGAAGATGAAGCTGTGGAAGGAGACTTCCAGGAGTTCCAAGACTACGACGAGTTCTAGGTGTGGGTTAGCGGCAACCCCCAGTCGGCTGCCTGTGAAGGCCGCGTTATCTACGTTTCTTTTCCGCACTTTGATTTATTGTAAGAACTATATGGACGTCTCAGACGTATGATGTAATCGACTATTATTTTCCCTTTTAATACTATTTGAGCACTGTGTGATGATGTCCATGTTATGTAACTGCTGTGTACGTGAATAACTGATCCTGACACGTACATGGTTCGCATTCGGTTTGCCTTCTAAAAACCGGGTGTGACAATTTCAGCAATTCTTTGCCTAGTGACTCTAATTGTTCGCTCCTGCGCAGGTGCCACAATTCTTTTATTTCCTCTTGTTACTTTTGTTGAGATCAGATCACCATCATTAGATATGTTGGCACGACCATCGTTACGACATTGGGATTCCTGAATATGTAGAATACAATAAGGATATGCATATCAAATTCATTGTGAACCCAAAACTAAAGATAGATAATTGAGATAAGAATTAATAATTACTGTAGTGACCTCTTCATTAGAATTATCAGTGTTTTCACCATCATATAAACTCTCTGATTGCTGAGGACAGTCTTCTTTGTTGTTTGTAGCTGTAACAGTCACCAGTGATTTCAATTGTCCAAGGCCTAGCCGTTGAAACAATTGATTGTTCTTCATCATATTCATAGCCCTTATTTTCTCGTAATCAGTTGGCACAGGTTCTGTTAATGTAACACAAAGTAAAATAAAGGCATGCAATACTGAAACAAAATAAATTAAGAAGGTATTGCCATAAAGAGTAAATTACCTTCGGGTTTCCGTGAGGTCCATGTGGACCTCTTCCCTAGAGCCATCTTAGTCTTCTGGTGGAGTGGCCGTGGGCAGGTCACCGGATCAACAACCACCAGATGCAGGGGTGGACCTAGATATTATATAAAAACTGTCTAAAGAAGGTATACTAGAGCAATATATATGCATCCAGGCACACATACACTATTCAGGTAATAACCCCATCATGAACAGAAATGGTGATGTTGAATAGCTAAAATAACATCAAAGCATTGATGTTCAACCATTTCAGCTTGATCATGTTATGGATGGCAAGGTAAAATAGATAGCACAAATGTATCCATGCATAGGAAAAAGGACCGTACAAAAAATAAGCCATGCTACAATCTAGCGGACCTAGGAATTTTGAAAGTAATCTCATACGCCTACAGGAGCATCTGGTATAAGGATCAATAATTCGAGGCATGCATGTATAATGTGAAGGTTTCTGTTCTACACTTGAACCAAACAATATATGAGTATTGTTACAAAACAATAAATGAGTACTGTTACCAAACTTCAAAGTATTCAAATATTCAATTCAACAAAACAGCAAAGGTCTCTTAAGTCTTAACAAAACAGCAAAGGTATCTTAACAAAATAGCTGCTTGCAAGGATAACAAAACATCAAAGGTCTTGGTCTCTTGGACATGATCACATGAACTTGGACTATTGGGCAGCAAAGAACAAAAACAGCTAGGATATTTTAGTCTTCGTCTCTTTGGACAGCATCACAACAAGGATTTTCTTTGGACAGCAACACATGATTTTATTTGGACAACAACAACAACACATTTCTTGGTCTTGGTCTTGGACAACAACACATACCCGGATCGCAGCGGCGGAGATGGAGTCACGCAGGGTCGCAGGCAGGGCGCAGGCGGGGCGCAGGCGGCACCGGCTGACCGGCACCACGGCAGCCGGACCTGGATCGCTGGACGGCAGGGACGTGGGACGCCGGACGCAGGGCGCTCGGTTTCTGCGGTTTGGCCTTTCTGGCGGCCGGCGGGTGGGGTGGCGTGGATCGCTGGACGGCAGGGACGCGGGACGCCGGACGCAGGGCGCTCGGTTTCTGCGGTTTGGCCTTTCTGGCGGCTGCTTGTGGCTGGGAAAAAAGATCGGAGGCAGGATCTTGGTGGGCTGGGAGGAGGGGAAATCGTGGGGAGGTGGGGGTGGTTGTTGAGAGAAAGTTCAGTGATTACGGAAGAATGTAGAAGGGGAGCCGTCACAAGGAAATATTTTAAAAAATTAATACATGCGCATGTGCAAAAATAAAATATGCAAGAGATCCTATGGAACACTTTTGATTATGTAGAAAGAAGAGCATTTGCTTGTCGTCCATAAAAAAATGTCCTCTATTGCATAGAATAAAAAATATTTCGTTTTTGTTCTTGAATAAAGACAAGTTTGCTTGTTTCCGAGGTAAACTAAAAATTTTTCATCTCGACAAAATGATGTTGTAAACCCCGTTCGTATTTCATATTAGATGTTATAAGCAGCGCCTCATTAAAAAAGTAGGTAATAATTTTCTAAGGTTCTAAACAGATTTATAATAATATTAATTAAAATAATGTGTTTCTGAAGGGCAGTTTAGTCTGTGAAATGATTGTGCGAAGAATTGGCCCTGTCGGCGGGCATAAGTGTGCCCATGAGCCCGTCGACTACGACGCCCTGCACGGCTCCGACCACAATTGACCATGACAACCTCGATGTGGGCGGGCTGCTTTGCTAGACACGTCTACACGTCGGCCTCCGACGACCTGTCATGGTAATCAGAGAGAACAATAATACACGCCAGTGGCAGACCCAGAAATTAGCTAAGACCCGGGCCGAAGCGACCATAAATTCTAATAGTAGCATATAAAAAATTATTACTGGTTCTGGTTTCCACTATTGGTTGAGAATTGAGGTTTGATCTTAGCTGCACATTATGCACGACGGGTGTGAGAGCTAGAGAAAAAATGATTGCATTGTTCTATGCCTCTTCTTCATTTTGATTGTTACTGCCTTACACTCTGAGGTGAACCCGAGATCACAATCACACATACGGAACTAAAAATTTGACTCGTCGGTTGTTCATTGCATACAAACAACGGAAAGCACGGTTAGCACAAGGCACGCGTAGTCCGGGTCTGGAGCGAGCGAATTAATCAAGAAAGTGAAGCCGAGCGAGGAGCTACATACCTACAGTATGCAGGCTGCAGGGACTGAGCTGGGGCACGGCGGAGAGGCGCGGGGCGCCCAATCGCTAGGCGCGCGCGGTGGGCTAGCGGGTGCAGGCTCAGCGCTCGACGGACGTGGACTGGGCTACCGGCAGGGCGCTGTCGCGCTAGCCGCTGGGCGAGCGCTTGGTGGACCCTGGACGGGATAGGCGGACAGCGGACGGGAGTAAGGGACGGCCGGACGGCGGACCGCGGACGGCGTGTGGCGCGGTGGCGAACTAGGGCACGGCGGACGGGGCGTGGCGGAAGGAGACGGGGCGCGGCGTGCAGCGAGCCGGTGAACTAGGGTTCGCGGCTTCGCGCGCGTCAGTCCGTCACGCGCTCGGCGCTCGGCGATCGGCGCTCTACTGGCCCAGGATCTAGGATCTTCTAAAAAATTAATGGGCCTGCGCCCCGGGCCGTGGCCCAGGCGGCCATGGGCCTGGGTCCGCCCCTGATACACGTGACGAAGCATATGACATTGAGGGATGGCTGCAAACACAATCATATGGTCACCGACATCGACGGTGTGTCGACCTGACAGAGACGACGATGTCTGCTGGTCCGCACCACACAAACCATAGATGAAGCGCTCATAGATCAGGGGACACTGAGTACCCACCGCCGTGGTCGCTGTGGACTGCTCTCTTTTCCCCCTTCCACCACGGTGGACACGATTTTCTAAATAATATCCGAAATGACTTATCTAAATATCTTCTAACAGCTTACAACTCTAGCTCCATGATTTTCTGGATCACCTAATAGTCTGCTCCACCAAATTTCTTAGAGGTGAAGCTATGCCAAACAGGACCTAAGTGGAGACTCATCGTACGCCTACACCGTGACTATATTTCTTTATTAATATTTTCTAGGTTGTTATACAAAACTATAAAAAATATTTAGATCTTCAACTACACAAACATTGTTTAGATCTTCATACAAAAAAACATAAAAAATTGTCACTGCAAAAAATGATTTTTTTTAAAAAAGAGCACCTAGGATCGAACTTGTTACCACAAGGATTAGTAGGAAGCCTGTAACCATTGCGATACGTTATTGATTCCAAGTAAGGTTTGGATTGCATTGGTATTGTACTGTCATTTTTTCGCTCGGTTCCAGTCAGTACAAACTAGCAGCTGGCTCGCATTTCTTAGTCATCATCTGCATTCCCCATCTGTCTCCCCCACCCGTGCGCCATGGACATGGAGCTCACCCGAAGGCAAAGCAATCCGCTCAACGGTGACCCCTAACAAAGGCCACGACCTCCATTGCTGGGACTTCAATCCCATGGATCTATCTCTTCCACGACAGCTCAACCAAGTCTAGGGCACCCACAATGACATCACCAAGTCCTGGGGCCACCACGGCAGCGCGACCAGGGCTGGAGGCTCCTGTGTCTGCACGACCAAGGATAATCCCGTACTTGCTGAGGAGGTATGCAACCTTCCCTCAACTCTTTTTTGTCACTTATGAATAGGTTGTCCTGAAACCAAACATGCCTTTCAGCATATAGTTGTCTGCGTTTCTTGATATGTATTGCTAAATAGTCATACCCATTGTGAACATAGACATATCTCTTAAACATGATGCTCTAACTAATATGTTATAATATTCTGTGAACCAGCTTACATAGACATGCTCAAATCTAACTAATGTATTAAGGGAACAGCTACACATGAAACTCTGAATTTATATCCTATTATCTGAAATGCTTAAATGTCCTTAGCATGTCAACCATCAGCCACCTTTCATGCTCATTGATTTGAACTTCAATCTCCTTGAGTCCCATTTGTCTTGAAAAATCGAAGATTTAGAGAATTAAATCAACACTAAAATTGAATGGCGTCATACCATAATTCATCAAGGTAAAATTCCAAAGTATAGTAAAATTAGATGTATTCATATCTGGATATTATATGGGATAGGAAAACACTCATCTAGTCGTCATCGCTATCATCATCAACAACATTTGGGGTATTGTTCTCGTCATTATCACTAGCATATTGCCATCCTGTTTCATCTTCTTCATCTTCGAAATAATCTTGCTTCTGTTCCATTTCCCTTTGTCTATGTAGATCTTCAACTACACTTGCATCTATAATATCAACATTTTCTACCCTAGGTGTATCATTGTTCACATTCACTTCAGTACGTTGAATATTACAAGCTACACACTCATCATCTTGGTAAGAAAGCGAGACACCATTGGGTATTTCATCACTACAAGTTTCATCAACATTCCAAAGATGCCTATGCGCAAATTTTTGAACTACCCTCCAGCTACCCCCATATCTGGTGTCTTGCAAATAAAAAACCATTGTTGCCTGTGGGGCAAGAATGGAAGGATCATTTTTGTACCAACATATGGAATAGTTGATGCTTTTGAATAATCCATCATCTTTTATTCTTCCCTTCTTGCTTTCTGTGTCGAACCAATCACATCGAAAAATAACGACTGACTGATGTCCGCTCTTGTCTGCATTATATTGCAACTGAATTATTTCTCTCAAGGAACCATAAAATTCAATATCTTCACTGTTATGTGTGCCTTCTGCCATTACACCGCTATTTTGTGTCCTCCTATTTTTCTCACGATCGATAGTGTGGTATCGAACACCATCAACAATACATGCTGAATAAACTCTTATTCGCATATCAGGTTCACATGACAAAGCGAATAGATCAGAACAGAGATCTTCTCCTTGCGCATGCCAAAGTGTTCCAATCTGTACATATCAAATCTGTATACAATGAGAAAAACTTCAAGTAATAAAGGATTAAAATGAAATATAAAACATGTTCTCACATGGTTTTTAAACCAGGAAGAAAATTGTTTTTCTACTTGTTTTCCAACATCAGGAAATCCTCCCTCATTCTGTAACTCCTTTCTGTATAGACTGTAAAATATATTAAAATCATCATGTAGCATGCAATGAATACTAAAAGAACAAGAGCAAGCAAGAGGAATAGTGGGAATACATACTCCATATATGGTTCAACCTCTACACAGTTGTTAAGCACATACCAAAACATCTTATCATAATCCTTATCTAGATATGTAATCCTTGGGGCTCCAAGTAATTGTACTCCATGTTGGAAAACAGATATATCACCCTTACTCATATCAACATGCTCTCTATTCCTTCCCTCACAATTGTGTCTTGTCTCAAGATCATCAAAATACCTTGAAGATGCATACAAACATTCGTTAGCAACATATGCTTCTGCAATTGAACCCTCAGGTCGTGCCATATTCCTCACAGAATGTTTCAAAGTGTATAACCTCCTTTCTACGGGGTACATCCAACCATATTGGACTGGTCCTCTAAGTATTGCCTCATCAGGTAAATGTATCGACAAGTGGAGCATAACATCAAACAATGAGGGGGGAATATTTTCTCAAGCTTGCATAGGACAATTGGGATATTCTCTTTCATTTGGTGCAGAACATCTAATTTAAGGGTCCTAGCGCATAGTTGCTGGAAGAAGTTACCTAGTTCAGCAATCGCTACATATATTTCATTGTTCATTATTCCTCGAAGAGCAGCTGGTAAAATCCGTTGAAGTATGATATGGCAATCATGAGTTTTCAAGCCTTGGAGGTTGCATCCATCAGCAGTGATGCATGATGCTAGGTTAGAAGCATAACCATCTGGAAACTTTACACTTCTCAAAAAATCATAAAATGCTACCTTTTGATTTTTATCCATTGTATAGGGGGAATGAGGAACCACATAAGAACCTCCATCATGCTTCAAGTGTAAATCTTTTCTTATGCACATGTCTTCAAAATCAAGCCTTGCATTAATATTGTCCTTTGACTTTCCTGGAAGAGCAAGAAAAGTACCAAGCAAAGACTCACATATATTTTTTTCAATGTGCATTACATCAAGGTTATGGCGCAGCTTCAAATCTGTCCAATATGGCAAATCCCACAGGCACGATCGTTTCTTCCAACATTGACCATCATTTGCATCTCGCTTCCTCTTATTGTTGTTTGGATGTTTCCCTGGTTTAACTTCCTTTACCCTTTCCAATTGCTGCATCAACTCATTGGTACTAAATTGATGCGGCTTCTCACATTTCTCAATTTGGCCATCATAATCCTTCTTTTTCCTCCATGGATGGTCATGTGGAAGCCAACGTCGATGACCTGTATAACATATTTTATTTCTTATTCTTTTAGAGCAAGGATCTTTGTCACAATGTACACAAGCATAGTATCCTCTTGTAACTCTACCAGACAAAGTGCTCAAACCGGGATAGTCATGAATACACCAGATTATAGCAGCATGTAGATCAAAATCCCTTCTACTCAATGCATCAAAAGTAGAAACACCCAACCAAAGTTGTTGTAACTCATCAACTAGTGGTTGTAGAAATACATCAAAATCTTTTCCCGGACATTCCCGACCAGGGATGAGTAGACACATCATGAAGTTCCATTGCTCCATACATACCCACGGAGGAAAGTTATAAGGGATAGCAAAAACTGGCCACATACTGTAACAGGAGCTCATTTTGCCAAAGGGGATTAAAATCGTCTGTGGTAAGCCCAAGCCTTATATTTCTAGGATCTTCTCCAAACCAATTATGTTTTCTATCAAAGTATTTCCATGCCTGACCATCAGCTGGATGGCTAAGCTCATTTTCCACTTCTTTCCTCTTCAACTTGTGCCATTGTGCATCCTCGGAGTTTTTTTTTCTGAAGCAAACATCCTCTTCAATCTAGGAATCAAATGAAAATGCCGCAACACCTTCTGAGGACACTTATTTCTTTGTTCACCATCTTTCCATCTTGATGAACCACACACTAGGCACTCATTATTTTTTGCATAATCCTTTCGAAACAAAACACAATTGTTAGGACACACATGGATTGACTCATATCGAAGTCCCAATGCTTTAATAAGTTTCTTAGCTTCCTTATAAGATGTCGGTACAGAACAATGTGGGAAAGCCAATGACAACAACTTTAGAATAGCAGAGAAGGCAACATTACTGATCCGGTAATGAGATTTGATATGTAGTAACTTCACTACAAAAGAAAATCTTGTGTATGATGCGCCTGGGTGAAGTTCTTGCTTCATCTCATCCAATACAGCTGCAAACATAGAATTTTATGCACCTCCCTCTTCAGCTCTGAAAAAATCTTGTACCATATCAGGCAATCTATCTTCCGAGTTTTTAGGCTCATTCATATGAACATCCTCATTCATACTATAATGTTCATGTAGATGGCCGGCTTGTTCACTCAGTTCAGCATCCAATTGTTCTTCCCTATGATGTATCCACGTAGTGTATGTGCTCGCCATTCCATGAATATATAAATGATCATGTATCTGTGACTTAGGTTTGGCAAGCCGATTCAAACACTTTCTACAAGGACATAGTACCTCCTCACTATCATCAAATCGCTCTGAAATTAACTTCATAAAACCCCTCACTCCTGCGATATATTGCTCGCTAAAAAGCCTACTGTTGATCCAAGATTTGTCCATCTACAAACACAAAAAATTTAAAACACATGTGTCAGATGTATCTTGTTCATCAATTGTGCAAAAAATATTTTTTTCAACACTTGGGCTATTCATATTTGTGTTTCATGGAATCATGTTTAGCATGGCTAGATGCTCGTATCTGTCTTTCATGTATATAACTATTTTATTTACTTGGGCTACTTAGAGTAATATACAATACAACCTCTTCTTTTGCTCATGATCTAATCAATGTTTTGTTATTGTTTTAGTTAGATCAATTTATACCTCTGTTGCTGCATATGAGTTTTTTTGTTATTATGGTACTTTTAATATGCTTCTTCCTTATGGTACTCTCAATATAACCTACTCTATAATAGTATTTATAAGTGCTATTACTCTCTAAAATTGTATTCTAACCTTTTTTATTTCTTAATTATTTCTTTTTCCTCACCTACTAAACTGGTCGAATTGCCCCTGTTCCTAATTCACTTCGTTCGTTTGTTCACAGCGTGGATACAAGAGCAGATCCTTTGCACGCCAAATCAGGAAGGTGAACCTGATATGGTGGCGAGGAGGGAGACGACCCTGCTATGTCGGCTTCGAGGGCGGCGACCCTACTGCGTCGGCTTCGAGGGCGGCGACTTTAGGAGGTGAGAAAAAAGAAATAATAAAAAACAGGTTAGAATACTATTCCTAAAGTGGTACTCTAAATATAATGCAGACGGTTTCATCTTGCACCGTGGGTCTTTAGGCTCATACATGGTATGTCTATACATTATTCTTCTCTATGTTCAGGAGACTTTGGAGAATCAAGAAAGGAATCATTATTTTTCGCCCTGAAGTGCAACTAATTTATTAGTGAATTTGGCCGAACAACCAAATAAATTTAGGTTATGGTCAAATACAAACTTATCAGATGGACCATTATGGAAATCAGACAGAATTCCTACACTTATACAACTAGGGAGGTACAATCACTCTGCAAATTGAAAACAACAAGGAAAATATATGATAAATTGCAACCATCGTCTCACATGTACGGTCTTCCTTCCTATCGATTGCATTAGCATGGGGCAGATCCTGGCTTCCTGGCGCAAATGGAGAAACACGACCAATCTCTACAGATGCATTCAACAAGCCAATTTCTACTGATTAATTGGGACGCAGAGGTCTATACATGGCGAGATGTGGGTGACGAAAGACAGAGACAGCGTGGGAAGACAACCAAGACAGTGGATGGGAGTGGTGGCATGGGATTGTTCCTGGCGACGCTGAGAAACAGCGACGACAGTGGATGTGTGCGATGCTAGCGGCGCTGGATGCTGGCGGCGCTGGATTGTTCCTGTCGTGGCTGGTTCCTAGCGGCGTGGGATGCTTGATGCGGCTTCAACAGGCTTTTTCTTTTTTTACCGATTTAATGTATTTTACATAGTCTGTTGGAGTTGCTATAAGATGTGATGTTTTTTCCTGGGTTTTCCTTGTTCTAGATTTCATACGTTGCTCGCCACAATCTTAACAAAAATAAGCAAAAAGGCCGGCTAGCAATATTAACCAAAAAACTAAAAAGATGGTCCAAATGAGCCAGGAAATCAACGAGCTCAACCAATTTAACGCGAGCCCAATAAACAGCCCATCGTACCGTACAAACAAATATACACATGTAGTGTACAGAAGCTTGAAGTGGTGAAAGCATCTAGGCCCCTGGTTGGTTTTAGTGATTAATGACAACGTATTGTTATATGTGACTAACGTGTGTTTTGCAGAGACAAATGGTAAGTTAGGTCGCATTATAGGTAGAAGTACTACAACGGTGAAAACAATCCCGGAAAAAAGAACTCGAAGCGAAGGCTAAAATGAAGAAACAAAAGGTGAAGGACTACAGAGTCCGAGTGTCAAGGAGATGTGCACACTCGTGATTTAGTTAGGTCTTTTATTCTCTTTTAGCCGTACTATAAAGAGGGGTTGTCGATGAGTAGTTTGACCAAGAGAGTTCTAGTGTAGTGTTGGTGCACAATCACACTCACATACAGTGCTAGGTGTCACTCTAGAACTCACTCACAAGTTAGAACGAAAACCGATTTGAAAATCAGTTGAAAAACAAGAGATGGGGTTTCTGGCCCTGGGGCACCGGACTGTCCGGTGTGCACCGGACTGTCCGATGCACCCTGCCAGGTGGGGCCCAGGCTGGCCTGTGGAAGAGTTTCCTCCTCCCCCAGAAACCCGAGAACGCCTGTTTCGAAAAATGAATTTTAGTGGCGCACCGGACAGTGCACCGGACTGTCCGGTGTGCACCGGACAGTGACTGTTTACTGTCCGGTGTGCCATGAGTCCAACGGCTACCTGCCAGAACTAGCCGTTGGAAACGACCGTTGGCGCACCGGTGGCGCACCGGACTGTCCGGTGCGCCAATGCGCAGAAAGTTGCTGGTAACGGCTAGTTGGTGGGTGAGGGCTATTTATACCCCCTCCACCCACCATATTCAATGTCTTGCACTCCACATTTATTCCAGCACATTGCTAGAGCATTGCAAGCACCAAAAGCCTAGTGAGGAGATTAGAGAATCTTAATCCGCGTTTGTTCCTCATTAGCGCTAGCGAGAGCCACCTAGAGCACACACCACTTGCATTAGGCTTCTCTTGGTCAAGCAAAAGTCTACGACTTGTTACTCTTGGTGATCGGCATCACCTAGACGGCTTGGTGGCGTTGGGAGCTCGATGATCACCGTGAAGATCTTGTTGGTGACCCGACTCAAGTTTGTAAGCGGTCTCGAGGGATCCACCGCGCCGGAGTGGCAAAGGATCATCTCGTAGTGAGCACTTGGTTCTTGCGAGGACCAAGGGGGAGCGATACCCTTGCGCGGGTGCTCCAACGAGGACTAGTGGAGAGTGCCGACTCTTCGATACCTCGGGAAAAAATTGGAGGAGTCTTCTAAACCTTGCTTTACATTCCGCACTTAATTCAAGCACTTTACGTTGTGTATTTGTTTAGCAAGTATTTGAAGTATTGTCTTAGCATTGTTGTATTTCTAGTATATATTTTTAGTGCTAGTTGTTGGGGTGAAGTTGGGCTCTTGCTTAGCTCTTGCTTAGGTTTTAATTAGTGTTAATTTTTAGAAAAGCCCAATTCACCCCCCCTCTTGGGCATCGTGATCCTTTCAAGTGGTAAGCGATCTTGAGTTTTTAACCTGAACAACACCTCCTTGAGCAGCCGATGTGGTGCTAAACTGCGTAGTAACGAGCAGACAACCATGAATTGAGCCAGCGAGAGGGTGAGGGAATTGGGCCTGCGAAAAATTAGTGGCCTAATAGCACTTAGATGACTAACTTCAATAGCATATCATAAGTTCAACTCTACTGCGGTGGTTTGGATCATTTTCTATATTTGAAACGTCTCAAGTTTGAACCTTGTCCAGGCGATTTTTTAAAGTATTTTTTGTTTTTTAAAGTAGTTTTTGAAACAGAGCACAAATACATGTGTCCAATTATGCACATAAATACTTGTGCATGTAAAAATAGATTTTACATTATTATTTGTATTAAAATAATAAAAGTTATGACGAAACATGATATGACACACTATATCGTCACAGTTATGGCATAAAGGGTATTGTGACGATTCACTGTTATGACAATTCAGCATTGTCATTAAATATCGTCACAAAGATCTGATTCTTCCAAATTATGACGACTTTAATGACGAAGAATTTTTTGTGTCACTATGTTGGGTTAGCTCTCAGAAAACGTCAAAAACAGAACTAATTTGTGACAAATGTGTGTGGTGTCATTGTATATTCGTCATAGAAGGCATAAAAGGTTGTAGTGAGATGCATCAGGTTATCGGATAAAGCGAGGGAAATTTCACAACACTGAAAATCTGATAACCGGTGCAGGGCCAATTCCCCAGGTCGCGGACCGTCCGAGTAGAGACTCCGGACTGTCCAGAGTCACCAGGAAAGTTCTCCTAATTGATTCGGTTGATAATAAAGCCGATGCAAGTGATTGGAGAACGCTCGTAACTAATTATTTACGAAATCCCAATATTAGGACAGATAAGAACATTCGGCGTACAACTTCCAAGTATGTTTTGATGAGTGATGAACTTTACCGCTGAACAGTCAACGACATCCTGCTTAAGTGCTTGGGCCCAGATGATGCTATATTAGCCATGGCCGAAGTACATGAAGGAATTTGTGGTACCCATCAATTGGCTCCAAAGATGAAGTGGTTGTTGCGAAGGTCTGGTTTTTATTGG
This sequence comes from Zea luxurians, assembly GCA_029449295.1. NCBI lineage: Eukaryota > Viridiplantae > Streptophyta > Magnoliopsida > Poales > Poaceae > Zea > Zea luxurians. The sequence continues at coordinate 36,565 of JAOPSE010001035.1, read as the reverse complement.
CCTAACATGATAGCTGATTGTTTCAAGTACGACAAAGGATGCCAAGCGTGTCAAAAATTCGGCGACCTACAGTTGGTCCCTACAACTAAATTACATCCTATCATCAAGCCTTGGCTTTTCAGGGGATGGGGATTAGACTTTATAGGGGAAATTCATCCTTCATCATTAAAGGGGCGTCGGTTCGTGTTAGTTGCCACTGATTACTTTACCAAATGGACTGAAGCCGTTGCTCTAAAGAACATGACACACAGGGAGGTAATTGAGTTCATAACTGAGCATATTATTCATAGATTCGTCATTCCCCAGACTTTAACTACAGATCAAGGAACTTCTTTTATGTCAAAGAGGTACGTGAATTTGCTGAATTATATAGAATTAAGTTGCTTAATTCATCTCCATATTATGCTCAAGCCAATGGACAGGCCGAGTCTAGTAATAGGACATTGATTAACTTGATAAAAAAGAAGATATCCGATAATCCTAAGCATTGGCATAAGATTTTGTCTGAAGCTTTATAGGCTCATAGAATATCTAAACATAGTGCTACTAAAGTATCTCCTTTTGAGCTTGTCTATGGGCAGGAAGCAGTGTTGCCTGTGGAAATAAGTTTGAATGCTATCAGGTTCGCTAGACAAAATGATCTAACCGTCATTGATTATTATAATTTAATGATGGATAATATTGATGAGGTGACCGACAAGAGGGTGATAGCTTTGGGAGCAATAGAAAAGGACAAGATTATGGTAGCCAGGGCCTACAACAAGAAGGTCAAAGCAAAGTCATTTCAAGTACGGGACCTGATGTGGAAGACTATCCTGCCTCTAAGGAATAAAGACCGGAAGTTTGGGAAATGGTCGCCAAGCTGGGAGGGTCCTTATAAAGTAAAACAGGTAATGTCTAGTAACGCCTATTTACTACAAACATTACAAGGTAAGGATTTACCCAAGGCTTTGAATGGGCGTTTCCTCAAACAGTACCACCCTAGTATGTGGCAAGATGCCTAAGAGAACCGATGTAATCACATCGAGTTAGTTGCTTTTGGTTTGCTCAGCTCCACCAAAAGGCAGGGGGCATATGTTGGGCACCAAATTGAGCTGCGGACGGTCCAGCCCTGAGGCCGGATGGTCCACGGTCCAGACGGTCCGCGCCTGTGAGCCGGACGGTCCGCGCGTACGTAGAACAGATTAGGGTTCCGAGTTTTGTGCTACGGTTGTTAGCTAGATTCGCGGAATTAGCTCGGAAATTAGTTTGTAAAGGGTCCAGCCCCCCTCCTCTATAAATAGAGAGGTATATGGTAGATTTGTAATCATCAATCGAATCAATAACACTTTTATCTCGCTTTTATTTATTGTACAATTAGGAGTAGTTCTAGTCTAGTTCTAGTTTATCCTCTCAATCCCTAAATTCTCCGCTTCTCTTCGACTCTACGTCGATTAGAGGAGTCTAGGTCGGCCTGCCCGAGCCTAGACAACTCCTACGATCTCTCCTCCCTGACGGGGTCCCTCCCGAGAGAGAGATCCAGGCGCCGCCAGCGACCTTCCGCTGCCCCTGCGCATGCGCGGACCATCCGGCCCTAGGGCACGGACCGTCCAGCCGTCAGGCAGGGAACCCTAGCCTCGCGCCAGGTCGTGGACCGTCCGGCCCTTGGCCGCGGACCGTCCGTGCCTGACCAGAGAGCACCGCCGCTGGTTCATGTTGAGTGATTGGCGCCTCGAAAAAGGTGTGAACACCCTGACATAGTAGTCGACGGCCTGTTGCAGGGGTAGGCCTTTGTACTCCATGACAGTGGCCACGTCCCACTTGAGCGTGCACGACACGGCGCACGCGCCGCATGTGTATGTGTCGAACCTGATCAGCGGTGAATCCCCAATGCGCCCGAGCATCTTGCTCATCAACCGTCTATGGACATGGCCACCGCACACCCCAACGTCTCCGATGTGTACACACTGATGGGCAACCCGTTCATCACCATGCCTGCCTTGTGTACGTTGCCGCTGTCTACGCTGTTCGCGCTGCACTTGTCCATTCCCATCGGTGGGATGAGGTAGTCGAACTGCACGAGCGCGAAAAGTAGGAAAAAGAACAACCATGGTTAGTTCACTATTGTATTGATTATTCTTTTTTTTGGTAAGCATACAACTGAGATAAGAAATAAAAATAATGATGTATGGGATGAGTGAACAAGAAGACACCAGGATGTTGCCATTCTTCATTTTTTGGTAAACATACAACTAAGATAAGAAATAAATGGAATAATGTATGAGACGGGTGAACAAGAACGAACCATGATTTAATAAAATAGTTAATTGCCCCTGTGTTACTACGTTTCTATATTCACAATATTTATAATATCTATCCTTTGTAGAACATACACAAATATGAGCTCCTATAGTTTCAGGATCACTCAAGTCTCCCAAGTGTACACCGGAGAAGTTTGAGAAAAGTCCCGATGATGAAGGTGGAGAGAGCTCAGATTATGCGGTACAGTGACATTGGTGGGACAAACTCCATCAACGTAATCAAGCTTCCTGAAGCATAAGAAGAAAAGGAAAATTAAGTCAGTGTAGTTTTATTTTCCAATCTGTACAACCACAACCATCTTAAAAAGCCTTTCTCAATAAAACTGTCGGTGGTACCGTCTTACCAACAATGGTGGCAAATGTAACCAACAAGAACACATAAAGTAATGATATATGAAGGAAGCAACAATAGATAATATATATTTGGAAATAGCTTGGCCCCGTTCGGCAGCATAGGGACAGTTCCAAGCCATGAACTGTTTCAGGCCTCGATTTAGTGCATCCGGATCTTTCGCTCTTTCTAGTCCAGAATTAATCCAATTAGAACACTTTTGCCTAGAACACTTCTTCTCCTTGTTCGGCAGCCTAGGATTGGAAAAGGTTGTTTGAGAAAAATATGAGTTATAGGCTTACAACTTCAGACATGTGATAGCCAAACCTGAATCAACAAAAGCATGTATGAACAAATGCAAAGAACCATCTTGATAACGAACTTACAAACACAAAGAATAATCAACCAAAGGCATGTCTTACTGCTGCTTTATAAGCTTTCTCAAATTACAGTCTTGCTACCAAAATAAGAACCATACACTGTATACAACAAGAAGCTCAAGTAAATGGCAGAGTACTAGTAGTAGTTAAAACTGACCGATTGTGCCGATTCAAACACTACTCTGGATACCTGCAGAGTAAAACAAGCACGACTAGTATAGTAGTAGCTGTCATTCTTTCCTAACCTCATAGTCAAGCCCCTCTCTGTAGATTATTCAGATAACACAATATTTATCACTCAATTGGTAACCATCGGTGTGTATAACACAATATAAAGGGGTGCGAGAGCATGACACAATATTTTATAATTTATAACAAAGGACAATTACACGGTTGCCCTTGATAATTGCAGGGTTGCTCCTACTCACGACTCTAACATTATTTTTATCCCTGTTTTAAGAGAGTATGTACTTAATAGATATGTACGCGACATTTGGTTAGAGACTAAAGGGGTGTTTGGTTTGAAGAATCAATTCATTCTAGATGAGATGGTGCATTATGAGACATTTCACAAATGTGGTAGAACGAACTCATTCCTCATATTATTACTAATTATTAGTCTATAAGGAATAAAATGGTGATAAATCAACTCATTCCATTCCACAAACCAAACAATAAGGTAAGGAGTGAGAAAATGATGAACTACTTCATTACGCAAGCCAAACACCCTATAAATAACAAAAATCCTATACATAAGGATAGGGAACCGAAACTGGATAAGATGGCGTGGGTATTGGATAGGGATATGAGATTTACCAAACCCATATTTGGATTCTCCTTCGCTTAGTTTAGGGGCAGTGTTGTTGGACCCACAAGAAGTGAAATAAAAATAGAATAACTAGATATTGTCAAGCTCACATGTCCTCCAACATCTTTAGCCTTTTGAAGGCTACAATTCACTCTTCACCCAACCACCTCTCCCATTTTTCTTGTCTTTCGTTTGGCTCGACGCAGCCACACACCATGGATTCTTTCTTACGCTTTAGGGTCTAACTAATCTTATTTAGTTCATCTTTGTTCTTGTATATTGAATAGTAGATGCAGATCTAGTGTGTTCGTTGAGTGTGTGAAAAGAGATAGAAAGACAACCATACCATCGAGTCCAAGATGGATGTTGACCATAGTAGTGGATGGCGCCGACGTCGTCTCTAGGACTTGAGCGCATCCCTCTTGTTGAGTCTTTCCTTCTTGTATGTTAGGACCATGAGCAAGGACATTAATAGTCACCGATGTAAATCCGTTAGTGTCTATGGGAACCATTAGGGAAATTGCATGCGTTTCCGGTCACTAGGGCACTAGGAGGTAGATTAGAATCGTTCTCATGTGGCATCTAGGGTTGGCATAAATGTTGGCTTTCGTGTCGATCCTACCTTGATTTTTATATCGTCTATAACCGAGGGCCACAGCCATAGAAAGGTTTGTGCCCCTAATCAGGGCACGTGGTTGACCCCAAATCGGTCTCTTGACTAGGTCCAAGGACACATTTAACATTCTCCCCTTTAGTCTCAGCTTTCTTTGTTAACTTTCTATGTTCCACCCTTTGACAAATTAACACATCAAGCCCAATGTATTATAGAGACCAATTATGTGCCACCGAACTCATCTACTACAACTTGTCTCTCTATCTCAATGTGGCCTAATCTTCTCAACCTGATGAGATGGTTGTCTAATAGTGCCTCGATCTAGAATAATATGCTTTTTAAATCTCATGCCCACTATGTGCTCTTTATCCACGCTGGGTGGAAGGACTTTTGTGAGTGGATGTGCTAACATCTTATGTGTTCTGATATGCTAACATCTTATAGGTTCTTATCACTACTAGCCAATAGAATATCATCTACATACAAAACTAGGAAAATGTACTTTTCATTCTTAAACTTTGCATAAATGCAATTATCTTCCTTGTTTTTTTCAAAACTATATTTTCTTATAGTCCCATCAAACTTGAGGTACCATTATCTAGAAGTTTGCTTTAATCTATAAATGGACTTCCATAAGTGGCATCCCGTATTTTTTCTCTTGTGATAAAACCCTTGGATTGTGCAATGCAAATATTTTCAAGCAACTCTTCATTCAAGAATATTGTCTTCACATCTATTTGATGGAGTTCTAAATTATAATGTGCAACTAATGCCATTATTACCATGAATGAATCTTTAGTTAAGATAGGTGATAAGGTTTCATTGTAATCTATTCATTATTTCTGAGTGTGTTCTTTGGCTAGAAGTTTAGCTTTATATCTTTCTATATTCTCTCTAGAGTTACAAAACCCTCTTTAAAGCACATCATTCTCATCGTTCTAGGATTGCTCCAATGGTGGATCATCAAGCACAACTTCATTCTCTAGTCCTGAGGGCTCCTGTGTAACTAGCGCCAAAGGCCCAAACACCACAAAAGTTAATGTAACATACTCATTAATTATCATGCTCAATAACTCAACAATCATATCATGGATTTATTGACAGTCGAAGGAATATATGGTGAAACCTGAATAGGTACCGAGAAATATGGTTCTTTAACCATCAAAATTAGGCATACACCCTCTTTTGCTCAAGGTTTGTTTCTCGGGGTACCATGCTCCCCTTGATCATCTCATCTCTAAGGATAATCATCTCATCTCTAAGAATACTCCATGCCTTATTTCTACAGACTTAGTATGTTTGCTCGGGTAATAAAATATAAATCATTTGGACTTCTTAGGGTAGCCAATAAAATGGTAACTTATTGTTCTTTCATCTAATTTATCTTGTTTAGGATTAAATACTCTTGATTCAACTTGACAACCCAATTATGCAGATAGTTCAACTTGGGATTTCTCCCATTCCATAACTTAAATGGGGTTGTGAGCACTAATTTACTCGAGACTCTATTGAATATATGGATAGCACTCTTAAGACCTCCATCCACAGACCAAATAGTAGACTATAGTAACTCAACATACTTCACACCATATTCATTAAAGTGTGGTTTCACACCATATTCCGTTGAGGCTCACCCAATGCTGAGTATGGGGCTACTATACCACTTTCTTGGAGGAACCCTGCAAAAGGGTCTAGTACTTGTCCATATGATGTATGACGTTTATAATACCTCCATGGTTAGATTGCACTATCTTGATCTTTAGATCATGTGATTCTCAACTTCCGCTTTAAATAATTCAAACTTATCTAAGGTTTTTTAATCTTTCTTTAGTAGGGTAAATACTGCCATAGCATAATTAATCATCTACGAACATTATAAAAGAATCATAATCATCTACTATTCTCATGGGAAAGGGACCACACATGTCTATGTGAATAATTTCTAGTACTCTTGAACTATGCTTGGTAGTTTTCTTAATTTTCTTTGCAATTTGACTCTTAATGAAATATAGGCAATGTTCTAAATCTGTAAAATCTAAAGAATAGAGAATCTCTTCTTCAATAAGACATTCTACCTCCCTCAAAATATGGCCAAAATGAGTGTGCCATAATTTTGATGAGGTTTATCAATCATTTTTTTTATTTTGTTGTTTTTTCTTATCGACAGTGGATCTATTTTTTCTGTTACATTCACTATAATAAGAAAGTAAATAAAACATGGGTCACTGGATGACAAGACCCATGTTATTATTGTCAACCTGAATAATGCATTTATGGTCACCAAAGTTACAATGAATGTTCTAGCCATCTAACTTGAAAACTAAAATCAAATTTATTTTTAAGTAGGGTACAAATAACAGAATTCTAAGAAGTAATACAAAACTTCATCTAATGAAAGAGGTAAATCTTCAATGGCTTCAACTGGTGCTTCAATTCAATCGGCCACTTTAACTATTCTTAGGTCACTTGAGAGCCTTTTGACTTGTACGAAATCCCTATGAAGAGTTTGCAATATGAACAATTGCTTCTAAAAGGGAAATATGCTCTTAGGCCATTTCTAGTTGTTTTGGTGATTAAATGACCAATACACTGCTGTGAACTAACTCTCTTTATATGAGCATGAGCACAGAAGTAGAGAAAGCATATTGAAGACAAGAAGTCTAAATGAGTAGAATTAGAAGGCCAAAAGTGCTTTAGGTAAAGCTAAAAAAACATGAAGTTTAAGTACATCAGGTGATACCATATCACACATCGACGGAGACGGAACAAACAAATAAAACCATAAGCAATAGCACATCAGCGAAGCGAAGCAAAGCAACCAGTAAAACAAAATTGGGTAGGCAGAAGAACCAGCAATGTTTGAGAACCAAACCAGCCAAAATACTGGAACAGCAATATTGTCTGCTCACGACCAACCAAACCTACGTACACCTTGGACTCATAACATCCTGAACAAGCACTTCATCTCTGGCCTGGTTATATGATATTGCTATTGTTTTGTTAGAGCCTGCAGCTTCTTCATTCAAAGGCCCACTGATTCTCCCTCCTCACTTTAGCCTCTTCCTCAGGTGTGAAGTCATTCTCGATGTTGAATGTCTCGCGTATCTCCTCTGGAGTCTTCCCCTTGATCATGTCCGCGACGGCCTGGCAGGTCAGGTCCAGCAGCCCATTGATCTCCAGGTAGTCTGCAGCCTGTGAATGCAGTAGCATGGACAGTCACAATATAATCCTACAATATATTTATTTCTTGACACTCAAAATATAATGGCCAATACAAACACCAATTCTGCCTTCAACTAACTGTACATGTGCACCAAGCATGGCAGAACCATATATATATACAACTACTCCAGCTCATCCTAAAGCATCATACAAACATTTCGGAACAATTTCAAATATCTATGGACCAAAGTACAACAATGATCATGACTAGATGGGTGTGTACTACTACTAATTACCAAGTGGACAATTTCAAATACTAGGGACCCTCAATCAACAAAAGGAGATCACAGTCTACATAAAAATCAAGAAACAATCAAATAGTAAAGAATAAACCCAACTTATCATCTATCTAATGCATCATGAATTCATGATCCAAGAAGACCAGTCTATATAAAAAAAATTAAATTGTAAAGAATAAACCCAGCTCATCATCTATCTAACGTATCATAATCAAGCACAGCTTAGCCTTTAGGAACAATTTCAAATCAATTAATTCTCACACAACATTGATCAATATGGGCAAACAACTCTAATTACCAAGTGAACAATTTCAAATACATAGAGATCCACATAACAATGGGTGCACAATAGAGGTTTCACACATAGGATAAAATCAGACCGTATCTAAGATGATCTCAATCTAAATCACAAACAACTGAAGTGTAAGAATAAATAAACCCAGCTCCTGATCTAATGTATGATAATCAAGAACATGCATGGTAACTTCTGGTTGTTGCAGGTAACCATAAGATATATGACAGGGCAAAACTATCTATATATGCAAACCATTCACAACATGGATGAACCATGAGAAGGCAATGGTTTCATCAAGCAGTTAAATATCCTAAGCAACTAATCACTGTTTATGCCAGTCCTACAACAAATGAATTATCAATGCCTGCTACTGTATTGTGAAACAAGTACTGCATCCCCATTAAACATAGGATAGATAAGCCATCTTAAACATCAACGGACAATTTCAAATATATATCATGCGATGGACTCGATACCTATCTCAGATTCGTAAACTAATAAAACAGCAGCACGGTATCCAGTTTCTACATGAAGCAAATTCAATTACACGAAACGGAAGTAGTTTACGCCCAGCAACTAAATTAAACAGCAGCAACACAAACACAGAATATCCTAATATTTCCAGGCAATGGCCAATCTCCGAACAAGATAGTTCTAATCTTAATCAATCAGTCAATAACTTATAACAGTTCGCACAAGCAGATTTTAACAGTTCGAAGAATCAGATCCAGACAACTATCGGGAGAAGATAGTAGGTGCAAGGGCCTCACCTTAATGAGCTCCAAGAGGGTGACCAGGTCAACATCGACGAACTCAGCATCAAAGGACTTGAGATCGTCCGCTGAGGCCTTGTTACTCGCAGCACTTGGCTCCGCATCACCGCCATCGGCGCGCGGCGCCGAGGCGTGCTTCCTGCAGTACGCGATGACCTTGTCGAGGATCTTGGCGTTGACGTTGAAGACCGGGATGTCACTGTCGTCGCAGTCCGCCATCAGGTTCAGGATAATCAGCGATTCCCTCGCCACAGACTCCTCCACATCGAACTTCTTGAAGTCGCTGCTGACTAGCGTCCGCATCTTCTCCTTCCCCGCTGCCGCTGCTTCCGCCGCCATCGGCCTGACTGCCGGATGGGCACTGCAGTTGGGGCCTTGTGTGTGGGTGCTGTGACAAGAGGGAAAAAAAACTGAAGGAAACTCTATCGATGGTTGAAGGCGACGGGTGTGCGTGTGTCTTTTATACTGCCGCCGCTGCGGAGGGGAGGCTCTAGAAGACTACTTCCCGGGCTGGGGATGGGCTCCTCTGTTTATTCGGACGGTTTCATTTGGTGACGGCGGCGGTGGGCCTTTTGGATCGTATAAGGCGATCTTTATCAGACTGTGCTGTGTAAAATACTGTTTATATTATATATTATATTATTTATAAAATAGAGTTTAAAATATAGAGTGAGATAGAGAGTGTGATACGGTAACTACTCAAGATAGTCTAATTTGTCCAGTAACTCTGTCGCAAAATAAAAACCGTTTTAGAGATTTATTGAATTTACACAATACTTGATGTATATGTTTTATATGTGTGTTTAGATTTATGTTCATCCATTTAAATATAGACATAAAAATTAAGAGCTAAAACAACTAATATTTTGAAACGGAGGAAGTACTTCACTATGTCCTAGACATAAAAAGTACTGTATAAGACCATGATGGGTGTGCTAAAATAATTGAGTGAACTCACCCATCCATGAAAAATATGCAAATGTAAAATGTCAAGCCAACTCTTGCAGCAAACTTCTTCGGTACGTCTAGAGGTGATAATAAGCTCTAAATTTTACATTATAATATTAAGATCGGACCCTATTTCTATTTATTTTTGAACTAACTTTTATTTAGGGTCCTACCATTTTATGAAGAAGCATTTGAATCGCGATCCATTACCACCCCTAACTACGTCACAGACCATGCTTCTTGATCTTAACCAGATCATAGTCTTTAAAATCCGTCAGATGTGAATTCAATGTCCCTTGACTGCTTTACCAGAGACCCTCACGACAATTTTGTATACGAACTGCTGAATGGTGAAGGACATGTGAGGTGACTAGAGGGGTGAATGTGAGCCAATCAAGTTTTTGCTGCCAAACACTGAATATGAGCACTTCATTTCAATTAAAATGAAGTAGGCGATCAAACCAAAATCATATTAGCAAATCAGTGATCTCATGATTTTAAAATTTTCTAATACTCACACAAGACCAGCAAAACAAACGGATCGCAAATCCGACACCAAAAATTCTGAATCAGACCAAAATCGTGTCGTGAACGATTGTTGAATTCAGCAGCATGAAATTTTGTTCTTGGATGCGAAATTGAACCAAACGAACTCCGATTGAGATTAAATTTTAACACAACTGGAAAATACGTTCCCATGGTCTCCACAAATTTTAATCTCAATCGGAATTGTGAATCAACCGTAGATCTAAAAATACGAACAAAATTGTGGTTTTGTTGTGGTTTTCTAGAACGAACTCAAAACGAGATTAGCTAAGATCACAACCACAAACTGTACCAACAGGGAGTAAGTAGTGACCCTAGGAGTATATCTCACTCACCAACAAATCCCCAAACCAAATCCTGTCAAGAGATTCAAAGGTTTTCCCAAAAACACAAGAGAGGCCAAAGAAAAAACAAGAGACCGAAACAACTCAAAATTTCAGCAACGATGCAAAACTGAGATGGAGAAGTGAACGAACGATGTAGTTCATATATAAAACTTAACTTTATAAAAATATTATGCACAAAAGAAAAACGAGCATCCGAAATTAGGGACCCATATACGACGCGAATATCTTGGTATTTAGCAGTTAGTCCTCTATATTCGATATGAATGGAGCTACACTTTCTAGTTATACCCATATCTATTTTGTATATAAAAATATCTAAAATATATTATACGGTAGATGTGAGATGATATCACAGTAAAAGTTAACAAGGCGGTCAAAGGATAAAAAAGTCAAATGGAACGGAGGGAGTAGTTTGTGCTAACTCAACTTTTAAGTTCGACCATGTTTTTAAAAATTATTAGCAATATTTATAGGTTAAATAAGTATAGTGTTATATATATTATATATCTAATAATACTATTTAGCTATCATAAGACTAATATTTCTGATGAAAAATATAAATGTTTGACTTTTTGGGGAAATAAAAATTGTGCTCTTTATGGCAGGGAGGGAGTTGATTAAATTGTTGAGTAGTCAAATGAAAAGGCAAAGTGAGGGAATTTGGATGAAACTGACGTTAAGAGAGTAACTACAACTCAAAAGAAGAAGAAAAACTTGGAGCACAAATTAAAAATTCTTTGAAACTGGGGAATCCATAAAAATATGTTTGCAATCCAGAAGGTATCTAGATAGAGCATGGTGCCGCTCTAGCGTTGCTTCGCCGGGTTGTAGACGAGAAGGAGTCGACCCTGAGGTGGTGCCGGAACGCGGAGATGAACTCCTCAGCCCGTTTGTTCACCTCGGCGGCCGCATCCTCATCCTCATCTGCCGCCGCCACCTCCTCCATCACCGCCGCCGTCTCTATCGGCTCGCCCGTAACGACCAGCGCCATGTAGCAGCCATCTGGAACGGCGGCCTCGGCCGCCGTCCGCTTCTTGCTCTTGCTCTTGCTCTTGCTCCTCCTCCTCTTCGCGGCGTCTCCCCGCGCCTCCCGTTCGTCGTCGATGGCGCCCGCGGACGACGCCGAAGCTGCCGCTCCTCCCCGCCGCGGCTGCACGGACGCCACAACGATAGACGCGATGATGACGTTGAGGAGCAGGAACAGCGCGGGAGACGGCACCGAGAGCGACGCAGGCCACCACCACGGAGCTACGGGCTCGGGCGGCGCCACCAGCCTCTTAACGCCCGACACGATCAGCGCTGCGGCAGCCGCGACCAGCGCGGCCTCCACGAGCTCCTCCTCCCTCGGCCTCGCCATCCGATCGACACGCACCCTCAGTTGCGGTGGAGCTTGGTTTCGTCGCCTCCTGCTCGGCTTTGCGGTGGAGCTAGGCAGCTATTATACTACATGTAGTATGTACAGCTGCTTTTGCACTGATGAACTTGAAGAGCTTGAAACAAAGTTGTCAGCTCGATCGATGGGCACCGACAGACACGCAGGCCGTGCTGATGGCTGTCGGGGAATTTGCTCCGACAAGTGCAGAATATTCTTCACTGCTGCTCGGACTGATCCACAGCAATGGCCGGCACCAACAGCAGTACAGCACTGCAGTCTGCAAGGCCACTCATGGTCATGGTCGGAAGCTGGCTTAATAACTGATTGAGGAGGCACTAATTTGACTGTATCTGTATTGTTTACGAGTAATAGTGTACCTGTGACTGAATAAAGGTAGGTAGCTAGGGAAGCAGCACGCCTGAGGCTCGTGCGTTTTCGTTTGTGCCGTGCGCGTGCTTGGCGATCTGCAACCACAATGATGGCGTAGACTCGCAATGAACAAAATAATCATGCCATAAAAAAGCACAGCATGAGCCAGCCTACCAGTACCCTCAGATCACTTAAAATATATAAGATATCCTTGAACATGGACAAAAAAAATTCAATATAATAACATATATATATATATCGCAACAACATTTTCTTTTCTTGAACAAGCACAAAAGCTTCAATATAACAATATCGCGAAGGCCCAGGGTAGAAAATCTAGTAGGGAAGGGGGCATAGAACAACAAGTGATGCCCTGGTACAGCACCCAACGCGATGCGACCACAGAGTTTAACACGATTTTGCTGCTCCTGCAACAAGTTCGTCGATGAGATTAGCAGCATCTTCCACAGTTGCGATTGACTGCGCGCTCGACTCCTCCACAGTGATCTTGAAAGCCTCCTCAAGGCCCATAACAATCTCAACCTAAAAAACAGGTCCATGGAAGATTTAGTCTCTTTTGGGAAAGAAGAGTAATCCAAGTTTATATTCAACATAACACAAATGGCAATAGACTGGCGTAACAGATAACTTGCAGACTTGAGTAGAGAACCAGAGCACTGATCCTAGATGTTATTCCCTGGAAATGTAATCAATTTATGATTGGTACATGTACAAAACAAAATAGCTAATTGTTGTTCTGCTACCCAAGAATCATCCAAAAATTAAATAGATAAATTCAATTGTTGCAAACTTAAAAGCACTTACAGTGTCCAACGAATCAGCACCGAGGTCTTGAAACTTAGAGGAGCCACAGACCTCAGTGCCCTCAGGAAGTGCAAGCTGCTTCTTGACAATATCACAAACCCGATCCACAGTCTCCTTTTTAGCCTGGTAAGCACAGCAACAGTGGAATGATCATAATCATTACGTAACACAAACTTCAGTTTAAAGAAGATTGCACCAGTATAATCTACCAGCTAAAAACACAAACACAATGTGATGGGACGTTTTACATCCACATCAGATGCTAACACGAGACAGAAAAATCCTGGGGTGCCAAATGCAAAGGGGAAAAAAAAGATAACCAGTACTTTAGGAATTCTCTTGAAAATTTCTTTCATCGGAGCTATGTGTTCACAAAAACACAATCAAGTACATAATGGAAGCACTTCAGTGCACAATAAATACAGAATCTCTTTAGAAGTCAAACAAAGTAGCTGAAACAATTGGCACATTTGACATAGAAAAAGAAAATAAATAGAGATGTGTAGCTGCAGCATCATGCAGTGATTAAATTACGTGGTGACAGATCCACAGTACAACAATTTGTTACTTACATGACAGCAGACTGCGAATCTTTGTGGCACTGGCTGCAAGCGGAAGGTTACATTATCCTTCCTTAAACCAGAGAAAGAGACAGACTTAATGCTGATTGCCTGTGAAACACCAAAGATAACATCGTAAGATATGAGAACTAAGTCCACACAGCATAAAACAGCTGTAAGCTATGAAATACTATATCAGGCTTATCATTTTATCAAATTGTTCACTTGACTATGTATCATTCATTCAAGCTTATTGTAGAACCTTTGCCATGTACTATCACTTAATTCAGTATTGACATTACACACCAAACTTAAAAGATAATGATAGAAGAATCACATGCTACACAGAATAAAATGAATCTCTGTATGGCTCTTCCCATATTATCCAAAATGTACATCTTGTGTTCAACCAAGTGGAAAACCAGAACTTCAGAAGAAAAGGTCACAAGACCATATATATCGCCACTACATTTGTGTTAGTTTGAACTTTGAAAAGAAACACTTTGATTGAATGTCAATCCACTTGCAGTGCAAGAACATAAAAAAAAAACATACTAGATTGTGTCTTTGAATGTGCTACATGACATGAGTACAATAATTAGCATATATGATGACTGATGAGCATGAGTATGAAGTACTTCCTTATCAGAAACCCAGGTCATCAAACTATTTGCACATATTTTAGCACATATACAGGCACATAGGTTAACATCCATCACGTCAACTGAGGGGCCACGCATCATGTATTTTGCCTTGTCGTTTATATGAAAAGAACCAATATCCTTTTATAGTTCCCTGACTCCATGAACCTAAAATATGCTAACTAGCTATTCTTCTGAGAACACTAGAACCAAGTATGTAGGCATCAGCCCACACAGAAGGGGCACGTCTTAAACCATAAATGAGCCGTTAACAATACACAGATGGTTAAGGGCGTAAGCATGTCAATACATGATAAGCATGGAAAGATCTGTGACCAATATATATAACCTTAAATCATTGAGTCAGGTGAGACAATATTCTCCCAAGTTCAAAGTAGAAAATCCCAAAAACCTCATGGTACTGGTAAAGCTGTAGAGAACATCTCTGGCTCCACAAACATTAGGATACAGCATAATCATCACGGACACTGCACCACTAATCCAAACGATGAAGAAATGAGCGCGTAAACGTACGTCAGCGCAGATCTATCGATTTGAACCCCACAACCGACCGGTATGATCACAGTGAACGGCTTCGCATCGACCAGACGCCAGTAGACGAACCGATAAGCACGCAGACATAAACCAGAGAAGAGAAATCGCAACAACAGAAACCCTGCGCCGCTAGAGCTAAAACCCTACCCGTAATCGGATTATCTCACAGATCAGGCAACTCGAGAGGTGATCCGGCGATATACCTTGACGGGCCTCGCAAAGGAGAGAGCGGATCCGGTGAGGGAAGCCATGGACGAAGCTGGAACGGAGGCTCGCGGCGGCGCTCGGGAGTCAGGAGAAATGAGTTTGGAGGCAACGGGCGAGTGAGTGGGTGCGGACCGCTAGCGAAGCGAAGGTGACGGGCCGTAGTAGTAGTAGTATATAAATAACTCGGGTGCGGACATGAGCGGAGCTGTGCCTGTGACGACGCATCGGGCGTATCGATACGATGCGACTCGGAACGGGCGGAGCGCACGAGGCCCGGCCCGTGACCGTGATGCTGCTGCGTCCTCGCTCGCCTACGTGCTCTGCTCGGCTGCTCCGCTTCATGAATGTTGCCTCGCTCCGGGTGGGAAACTTGTGCGATTCTCAGCCTGCTGTCGTCAGGAAGCCCAAGTTGAAAAGAGTTTGCGAAAATGTCATATGCGCAGCACGAGCACGAGATTATAGACGGGGTTGGTACGAACGCTGCATCTAGAATGTTAGAATGCTAAGAATTTCTCAATTACAATAATTTATTTATGGACTCCTGCTAAATAGTCTTTGATAGTTAAAATTTCAGCAAGTTTAGAAACATTGCCACTAACAATTAACAGCTAAAATTAATGTATGTCTACTACTATATTTCTACTCTAAAACCACAGCGAGTTTCTCCATTCTTTTCAACAATTCTCCGCAGTCACAGTTACTATATATATATATATATATATATATATATATATATATATATATATATATATATATATATATATATATATATATATATATATATACTCTATACCAAATATCATATATTATATTATACTAGATAAGTGCTCGTGCGTTGCAACGGAAACATATAATACCACGATAACTTATATACAAAATGTGTGTTATATAGTTATGAGAAAATATTTCATAATTCATTTGTGATCCTGGCCATACATAAATTTTGTTATTTTAATCTAGTTGTTTCACCACTACATTGCAACCATCATTATCATGCAGACTTCAATATATGCCACGATTTATACAGTCTCGTCGTTAGAGAGCACGTCTCACACCTGCCGAAAGAAGTTCCCTCGTATATCGTCAATCAATAGTCACGCACCACTATACGTGTTGCTTAAACAAAAAGACAAGTGCTTGCGTTTACGAAGAGAATAAAAGACCGACTGGCACAAAAGCTACTCCGATGGTGGCGAGGATGACAAACTGGTCATTGCTATCGGTCCTCCTCTACGTCACCTTCGGCGCCGAGATGACGCCACAGTCCTTGATACAGTAGTCGTCGAACGCACGCGACATGGCAAGTCCCAACGACTCTTGGCTGGGCTGCCAGACGAAGTGCACCTGGGCTCATCAGCGAGGTAGTACACCTAGTCGTTGCACCACCGGATACGCTACTGCTCTGCATATATCATGTTCGAGGACACTCACACAACATCAGCAACGGTCGTCCTTCCAGCGCACCAATAATTTATGGCCGGTCAGTAGCGACTTATGTGGCAGGTTGGGCTTTAGGTGTACGATGACCTGGACGGCGTGATGGCGCCATCGTCGGATGCGGTGCCCAGAACAATCCGAGAGTCGCCGAGATTAGCGACGACCATGAGATCTCCTGCCTGACGATGAATAATGCGATGCTGAAGACAATAATAACACATATTAGCAGTAGCATGAATATGAGATGACTTGAAAATATCACCTGTATGAGATTAGGTGGAAGCGTTGAACCTCCGTAGAGGCCACTGTGCGTGTTAATATAGGATGGGAATAGCCCCCACCGTGGCTTACAGGATGCATCTATGAAACAACCATGCCGAGATTAAAGCAGAGATCTAGGATTACAACAAGATATCCTGCAACTAATCTACTAACAGCACACGGCTTCTACGGGATAAGAACTGAATACACATATCATCTAACACTCCCCCTCAATCACACCTTTTCAAGGTTGAGATTGTTCCTAAAAACTTCAAGCTGTCGAACTGGAAGTGCTTTTGTAAAACCATCCGCGACTTGATCATTTGTAGAGACTAATCTGATCTGAAGAAGCCCTTAAGCTACACGTTTTCTGACGAAGTGAATATCTACCTCAATATGCTTTGTTCTAGCATGAAACACTGGATTTGCTAACAAGTATGTAGCACCAATATTATCACACCATAGGCGAGCAGAAGTAGGAGCTCTTACCCCAAGTTCTTGCAACAGAGTTTGTACCCACATAATTTCAGCAGTAGCATTGGCCATTGACTTATACTCTGATTCAGTACTAGACCTTGAAATTGTGGGTTGTTTTCGAGTTGTCCATGAAATAAGATTAGAACCCAAGAAAACAGCAAAGCCACCTGTTGAACGTCTGTCATCCAAACAACCGGCCTAGTCTGCATCTGAGAAGGCGCCCACAAGAGTAGAGAGACTTCTATGTATTCGAAGACCAATACCAGATGTCAACTTTAGATATCGCAAAATTCTTTTGACAGCTGTCCAATGTACAGTGGTTGGCATATGCAAGAACTGACATACCTTGTTCACTGAAAAAGATAAATCTAGGCGTGTAAGAGTTAAATACTGAAGAGCTCCTACAATGCTTCTATATCTTGTTGCATCAGTTGGCCCCAATTGTTCTCCTTCATATGCTGACAATTTTTCAGAGACCGACAATGGTGTATCCACTGGTTTACAGTCCACCATTCCAACCTTTTTTAGCAGATCAGAGGTATATTTTCCTTGAGACAGAATAATACCTTGTTGTATTCTTTTTACCTCAATGCCCAAGAAATAATGAAGATCACCAAGGTCCTTCAATGCAAACTCAGACTGCAGTTTCCGTAGAAGCGCTGTAGTTGCTTCCTGTGATGAACTTGCCCCTATAATATCATCAACATATATTAACAAGAACATAGTAACCCTTCCATTGCGAAAATACAAGAGTGAAATATCAACTTTGGATGGCTTATACCCCAAACTTTGTAGTTTTGTGCTCAGTCAGGAATACTAAGCACGAGGAGCTTGTTTTAATCTGTATAGTGCTTTATCTAACTTACAAACATAGTATGGATGTTTCTTACTTTCATACCCAGGAGGCTGCCTCATGAACACTTCTTCAAGAATACCATGAAGAAATGTGTTCTGTACATCTAGCTGGCGAAGACTCTAGTTATTAGATACTGCAATGGAGAGAACAAGTCTGATAGTAGCTGCCTTCAGTACAGGACTAAATGTATCCTCGTAGTCAATGCCATATCTTTGTTTAAAACCTTTTGCAACTAACCTGGCCTTGTACCTGTCAATAGTGCCATCTGGTTTATGCTTAATTTTGTAAACCCACTTACAGTCAATTATATTTCTGCTTGCTTGTGAGGGAACAAGATGCCAAGTCTTGTTCTTGAGAAGAGCATCATATTCTTGATCCATAACACGCCTCCAATTTTTATTTTCAAGTGCTGCATCAAGAGAACTAGTGAAAGTCGCCTAGAGGGGGGTGAATAGGCGGAAACTAAAATTTACAACTTTAAACACAACTACAAGCCGGAGTTAGCGTTAGAAATAAATGTGAGTTTTAAAGAGAGGGTGAAAACAAATCAACCAAGAAGTAAGGCGGATGACACGGTGATTTATTTTCCCGAGGTTCGGTTCTTGAGAACCTACTCCCCGTTGAGGTGGTCACAAAGACCGGGTCTCTTTCAACCCTTTCCCTCTCTCAAATGGTCACCTAGACCGAGTGAGCTTTCTCCTTAATCAAACGAGTCACTTAGACCCTACAAGGACCACCACACAATTGATGTCTCTTGCTTTGATTACAAGTCACTTAGAGAACAAGAATGAGGAAGAAGAAAGCCAACCAAGTAACAAGAGCAACAAGAAAACACAAGCGATCCTCTCTCAAGTCCTAGAGCACTAGAATTGAATTTAGGGACTTTGATTGGATTAGAGGCTTTGATTTGTGTCTTGGAGTGTTGCACTTTGCTCTTGTATTGAATGCACTGTTGTGAATGCTTGGATGGTTGGAGTGGAGGTGGTTGTGGGGTATTTATAGCCCCCAACCACCAATTCAACCGTTGGGCAGGCTGCTGTCGATGGGCGCACCGGACAGTCCGGTGCGCCACCGGACACTATCCGGTGCACCAGCCACGTCACGCAACCGTTAGGGTTCTGACGGTTTTGACCGTTGGAGCTCTGTCTTCATGGGGCACCGGACAGTCCGGTGCCGCATCGGACCGGTACTGTGCGCTGTCCGGTGCGCCTCTGGCGCCTGCTCTGACTTCTGCCGCGAACTGTAGCTCTGTCAGGGCACTGTGCAGTCAACCGTTGCGCTGGTAGCCGTTGCTCCGCTTGGTGCACCGGACAGTCCGGTGGCACACCGGACAGTCCAGTGAATTATAGCGGAGTGCGCCTGGAGAAACCCAAAGCTAAGGAGTTCAGACTGTACAGCCCCTGGTGCACCTGACACTGTCCGGTGGTGCACCGGACAGTCCGGTGCGCCAGACCAGGGTAGCCTTCGGTTTCTTTGCTTCTTTCTCTTTAAACCCTAACTTGTTCTTTTTATTGGTTTGTGTTGAACCTTTAGCACCTGTAGAATGTATAATCTAGAGCAAACTAGTTAGTCCAATTTTTTGTGTTGGGCAATTCAACCACCAAAATCATTTAGGAAAAGCTTTGACCCTATTTCCCTTTCAATCTCCCCCTTTTTGGTGATTGATGCCAACACAAACCAAAGCAAATTTATAAGTGCTGAATTGAACTAGTTTGCATAAGGCAAGTGCAAAGGTTGCTTGGAATTAAACCAACTTAAATAATTTCAACGGATATGCATGGTTGCTTTCTTTTTATTTAACATTTTGGACCACGCTTGCACCACTTGTTCTGTTTTGCAAATTCTTTTTGGAAAAATCTTTTCAAAGTCTTTTTTGCAGATAGTCAAAGGTATATGAATAAGATTTCGAGAAGCATTTTCAAGATTTGAAATTTTCTCCCCCTTTTTCAAATGTTTTTCCTTTGACTAAAACAAAACTCTCCCTTAATGAAATTCTCCTCTTAGCTTTCAAGAGGGTTTTGAGATATATATCAATTTGAAATATAGATACCAATTGAGATATAATTTCTAGAGGAATACCAATTTAAAAGATACTAATTTGAAAACTTTATTTCGAAAATTTTGAAATTGGTGAATTGGTGGTGGTGCGGTCCTTTTACTTTGGGCTAATACTCTCTCCCCCTTTAGCATTAACCGCAAAAAACGGAGACTTAATGAGCCTTTTTACTTTCTCCCCAATGGTACATAAAGGTATGAGTGAAGATTATACCAACATTTGAGAGTGGTGCGGAGTGACAGCGAAGGGTAAATGATAGAGTGGAGTGGAAGCCTTGTCTTCGCCGAAGACTCCATTTCCCTTTCAATTCTATGACTAAGCATAAGAATACACTTAAAAACACATTAGTCATAGACATAAAAGAGATATGATCAAAGGTATATAAATGAGCTATGTGTGCAAAGTATCAATCAAAATTTCGAGAATCAAGAATGTTTAGCTCATTCCTAAGTTTGGTAAAGGTTTTCTCATCTAATGGTTTGGTAAAGATATCGGCTAGTTGTTCTTTGGTGCTAACATAAGCAATCTCAATATCCCCCTTTATTGGTGATCTCTCAAAAAGTGATACTGAATGGCTATGTGCTTAGTGCGGTTGTGTTCAACGGGATTATCCTCCATGTGGATTGCACTCTCATTATCACATAGGAGAGGGACTTTGCTAAATTTGTAGCCATAGTCCCTGAGGGTTTGCCTCATCCAAAGTAATTGTGCGCAACGATGGCCTGCGGCAATGTACTCGGCTTCGGCAGTAGAAAGAGCTACTGAGTTTTGTTTCTTTGAAGCCCAAGACACTAGGGATCTCCCCAAAAACTGACAAGTCCCTGATGTGCTCTTCCTATCAATTTTACACCCTGCCCAATCAGCATCTAAATATCCTAATAAATCAAAAGAGGATCCCTTGGGGTACCAAATACCAAACTTAGGAGTATAAACTAAATATCTCATGATTCTATTCACGGCCCTAAAGTGAACTTCCTTAGGATCGGCTTGGAACCTTGCACACATGCATACGGAAAGCATAATATCTGGTCGAGATGCACATAAATAGAGTAGAGATCATATCATCGACCGGTATACCTTTTGATCTACGGATTTACCTCCCGTGTCGAGGTCGAGATGCCCATTTGTTCCCATGGGTGTCTTGATGGGCATGACATCCTTCATTCCAAACTTGGTAAGTATATCTTGAGTGTACTTTGTTTGGCTGATGAAGGTGCCTTCTTGGAGTTGCTTGACTTGAAATCCTAAGAAGTATTTCAACTCCCCCATCATAGACATCTCGAATTTTTGTACCATGATCCTACTAAATTCTTCACAAGTAGATTTGTTAGTAGACCCAAATATGATATCATCAACATAAATTTGGCATACAAACAAATCTTTTGCAATAGTTTTGGTAAAGAGAGTAGGATCGACTTTTTCCGACTTTGAAGCCATTAGTGATAAGAAAATCTCTTAGGCATTCATACCATGCTCTTGGGGCTTGCTTGAGCCTATAAAGCGCCTTAGAGAGTTTATACACATGGTTAGGGTACTCACTATCTTTAAAGCCAGGAGGTTGCTCAACATAGACCTCTTCCTTGATTGGTCCATTGAGGAAGGCACTTTTCACGTCCATTTGATAGACCTTAAAGCCATGGTAAGTAGCATAGGCAAGTAATATACAAATTGATTCAAGCCTAGCTACGGGTGCATAGGTTTCACCGAAATCCAAACCTTCGACTTGTGAGTAGCCCTTGGCCACAAGTCGGGCTTTGTTCCTTGTCAACACACCATGCTCATCTTGCTTGTTGTGGAATACCCACTTGGTTCCTACAACATTTTGGTTAGGATGTGGAACTAAATGCCATACCTCATTCCTAGTGAAGTTGTTGAGATCCTCTTGCATTGCCAACACCCAATCCGAGTCTCTTAGTGCATCCTCTACCCTGTATGGCTCAATAGAGGAAACAAAAGAGTAATGTTCACAGAAATGAGCGACTCAAGATCGAGTTGTTACCCCTTATGAATATCGCCGAGGATGGAGTTCACGGGGTGATCTCTTTGAATCGCCTGGTGGACTCTTGGGTGTGGCGATCTTTGACCCTGTACTTCTTGTTCATCTTCCTTATCTTGATTTTCTTCATCTCCCCCTTGATTATTGCCTTCTTCTTGAGGAGGCTCATCTTCTTAATCCTCTTCATCATCATCTTGAGCCTATTCCTCATCTTGAGTTGGTGGAGATGCTTGTATGGAAGATGATGGTTGATCTTGTGCTTGTGGAGGTTCTTCGGATTCCTTAGGACACACATCCCCAATGGACATGTTCCTTAGCGCAACGCACGGAGCCTCTTCATCATCTAATTCATAAAGATCAACTTGTTCCACTTGGGAGCCATTAGTCTCATCAAACACAATGTCACAAGAAACTTCAACTAGTCCAGTGGACTTGTTAAAGACTCTATATGCCCTTGTGTTTGGATCATATCCTAGTAAAAAGCCTTCTACAGCCTTAGGAGCAAATTTAGATTTTCTACCTCTTTTAACAAGTATAAAACTTTTGCTACCAAAGACTCTAAAATATGAAACATTGGGCTTTTTACCAGTGAGGAGTTCATATGATGTCTTCTTGAGGATTCGGTGTAGGTAGAGCCGATTGATGGAGTAGCAAGCAGTGTTGATTGCTTCCACCCAAAACCGGTCCGAAGTCTTGTACTCATCAAGCATGGTCCTCGCCATGTCAAGTAGAGTTCTATTCTTCCTCTCCACTACACCATTTTGTTGTCGCGTGTAGGGAGAAGAGAACTCATGCTTGATGCCCTCATCCGCACGAAAGCCTTCAATTTGTGAGTTCTTGAACTCCGTCCCATTGTCGCTTCTAATCTTTTTGATCCTTAAGCCGAAACTCATTTTGAGATCGTCTCAAGAATCCCTTTAAGGTCTCTTGGGTTTGTGATTTATCCTGCAAAAAGAATACCTAAGTGAAGCGAGAATAGTCATCCACAATTACAAGACAATACTTACTCCCGTCGATGCTTATGTAAGCGATCGGGCCAAATACATCCATGTGGAGTAGCTCAAGCGGCCTATCGATCGTCATGATGTTCTTGTGTGGATGATGAGTACCAACTTGTTTCCTGCTTGGCATGCGCTACAAACCCTGTCTTTCTCAAAATGAACATTTGTTAGTCCTAAAACGTGTTCTCCCTTTAGAAGCTTGTGAAGATTCTTCATCCCAACATGGGCTAGTCAGCGATGCTAGAGCCAACCCATATTAGTCTTAGCAATTAAGCAAGTGTCGAGTTCAGCTCTATTGAAATCAACTAAGTATAGCTGACCCTCTAACACTCCCTTAAATGCTACTGAATCATCACTTCTTCTAAAGAAGTAACACCTACATCAGTAAATAGACAGTTGTAGCCCATTTTACATAATTGAGAAACAGAAAGCAAATTGTAATCTAAAGAATCTACAAGAAAACATTGGAAATGGAATGTCAGGTGATATAGCAATTTTACCAAGTCCTTTGACCAAACCTTGATTTCCATCCCCGAATGTGATAGCTCTTTGGGGATCTTGGTTTTTCTCATATGAGGAGAACATCCTTTTCTCCCCAGTCATATGGTTTGTGCACCTGCTATTAATAATCCAACTTGAGCCCCGGATGCATAAACCTACAAAACAAATTTAGGCCTTGTTCTTAGGTACCCAAATAGTCTTGGGTCCTTTCACATTAGAAACAAGCACCTTGGGTACCCAAACACAAGTCTTGGAGCCCTTATGTTTGCCCCCAACATATTTGGCAACTACTTTGCCTGATTTGTTAGTCAGCACATAAGAAGCATCAAAAGTCTTAAATGAAATATTAGGTTTATTTGATGCAGTAGGAGATTTCTTTTTAGGCAATTTAACATGGGTTGATTGCCTAGAACTAGATGCCTCATTCTTATACATATAAGCAAGGTGAGGAATAGAATGAGATTTCTTTGAATGAATTCTCCTAATTTTTTGTTCGGGATAAACAACAGGATATAAAATATAGCCCTCGTTATCCTAAACCATGGGAGCCTTGCCCTTAACAAAATTAGACAATCTTTTAGGGGCATTAAGCTTGACATTGCCTCCCTGTTAGAAGCCAATGCCATCCTTAATGCTAGGGCATCTCCCACTATAGAGCATGCTACGAGCAAATTTAAATTTTTCATTTTTCATTTCATGCTCATTAATCTTAGCAGTTAGTTGAGCTATGTGATCATTTTGTTGTTTAATTAAGGCTAGGTGATCATGGATAGCATCAACGTCAATGTCTCTACATCTAGTAAAGATAGTGACATGATCAACAGTAGATGTAGAGGGTTTGCAAGTATTTAATTCATCAATCTTAGCATGTAAAATAGCATTCTCATTTCTAAGATTGGAAATAGTGTCATGGCAAATGCTAATCTCATTAGTCAATTGTTCACATTTTTCTATCTCCTGAGCATAAGCATTCTTTACCTTAACATGCTTTTTATTTTCCTTAATAAGGAATTCCTCTTGGCTATCCAAGAGTTCATCCTTCTCATGAATAGTACCTATCAGTTCATTCAATTTTTCTTTTTGTTGCATGTAAAGGTTGGCAAAAAGACTAAGCAAATCATCTTCATTATCACTAGAGCTACACTCATCACTAGATGTTGTATATTTAGTAGAGGCTCTAGATTTTACCTTCTTCTTTTTACCGTCTATTGGGGGCCTTCGTCTTCCGAAGGTCCTCAAAAACATGATTTAACATTGTTTCCGGAGTTGTAATACATGAGCAGGAACCTTCGGATTCGAATCAGAACCATAGTGGGAGAAGCATGAACAATACGAAGATTGACGAAGCGCCGAAGCTACGCGCGAGGGAGCTTCGGCATGACAGCAGGAAAGGGAACCCACTTAAAGGGGAAAAGGCTATTTAGACCCCGATGAGTTACCTTGTAATCATTAGCAAATGTAAAGGGCATGAATGTAATTTCACGTGGGCTGTGTCCCATGCCTATAAATAGATGAACAGTACCCCCATACTGTTCACACGAACTGGACATTTGCCTTTGCATCGTGCTTGTACCTTTGTTGTTTATCAAGTCAAAGGTATCGAATGTAATTCAATATTGTTTTTATATTCTCATGATAATAGAATGGAGATGAATTTATAATGTTATATGATTCTTTATGTCATCTTTTGTATTTTACACGCCTTTTTCTTATACCATCTTATTTTTGATATTCGAAGGTATGTCTTTCATAACCTTCGTCTGAAGATCATTATTGTCGGCGTTTTGACCCCGGGGGGTCCCTGGACCGACGAGTAAATTGTCGCTGCGTGTCCCAGCCCAGATGGGTCGGCGCGAGACGGAGACACAAGGGGGAAAAACAGTAAGGGGGAGCCCGTGGCCTCATGTTGTCCTGCGCTCAGGGCGGATGCGCTTGCAGTAGGGGGTTACAAGCGTTCGCGAGGGAGAGAGAGAGACAGGGGGCGTGAGGCTGCCCGTTCTCCCGCGCGACAACCTCTTTGTATGAGAGCCCTGGACCTTCCTTTTATAGACGTAAGGAGAGGGTCCAGGTGTACAACGGGGGGTGTAGCAGTGTGCTAACGTGTCTAGCAGAGAGGAGCTAGAGCCCTATGTACGTGCCGACGTGGCTGTTGGAGAGGTGTTGGAGCCCTGTTCATGTGGCGTCGTGGCCGTCGGAGGAGTGCTTGAGCCCTGTTCACGTGGCGTCGTGGCCGTCAGAGGAGTGCTTGAGCCCTGTAGAAGCACAGCTGTTGGGGCTGTCGGATCCTTGCTGACGTATCCTTGCTTCCGTAGGGGGCTGAGAACCACCGTTGTCATGGAGCACGCGGGGTGCCATTATTACTTGTTTTACCGGGGCGAGCCAGATGGGACGCCGGTCTTGTTCCCCGTAGCCTGGGCTAGCTAGGGGTAGGGTAATGATGGCCTCCCCTTGTGGCGTGGTCGGCCCGAGCGAGGTGGTGACTCCTCCGAGGTCGAGGTCGAGTCCGAGCCCTAGGGTCGGGCGAGGCGGAGACCTTCTTCCGGAGTCGAGGTCGAGTCCGAGCCCTGGGATCGGGCGAGGCGGAGGACCGTCTTCCGGAGTTGAGGCTGAGTCCGAGCCCGGGGGTTGGGCGAGGCGGAGATCGTCGTCCGAGGCGAGGTCGAGTCCGAGCCTGGGGGTCGGGCGAGGCGGAGATCGTCGTCCGAGTTGAGGTCGAGTCCGAGCCCGGGGGTAGGGCGAGGTGGAGATCGTCATCCGAGTTGAGGTCGAGTCTGAGCCCTGGGGTCGGGCGAGGCGGAGATCGTCATCCGAGGCGAGGTCGAGTCCGAGTCCGAGGGTCGGGCGAGGCGGAGATCGTCATCCATGTTGAGGTCGAGTCCGAGCCCTGGGGTCGGGCGAGGCGGAGATTCCTATGGCGCCCGAGGACTGGACTTGGTTGCTGTCAGCCTCACCCTGGCGGGTGGCACAACAGTCAGAGCAGAGCAGGCGGCGCTGTTTTCCTGTCAGGTCCAGTCAGTGGAGGGGCGAAGTGACTGCGGTCTCTTCGGCCTTGTCGACTGGAAGCGCGCGTCAGGATAAGGTGTCAGGCGATCCTTGCATTGAATGCTCCTGCGATCCGGCCGGCGGGCGAGGCGATCTGGCCAAGGTTGCTTCTCCGTGAAGCCTACTCGAGCTGGGCCTCGGGCGAGTCGAAGGTGCGCCCGTTGCTTGAGGAGATCCTCGGGCGAGGCGTGAATCTGCCTTGGTCTTCCGTTCCAGCCCGAGGCTGGGCTCGGGCGAGGCGAGATCGAGTCCCTCGAGTGGGCGAAGCCTTAACCGGAATTGCGCCCATCAGGCCTTTGCAGCTTTGTGCTGATGGGGGTTACCAGCTGAGATTAGGAGCCTTGGGGGTACCCTAATTACGGTCCCCGACAGTAGCCCCCGAGCCTCAAAGGGAGTGTGGGTACTCGCTTGGAGGCTTTGTCGCACTTTTTTGCAAGGGGACCGACCTTTCTTGGTTGCATTTTGTTCCGGTGGTGTGTGCGCGAGCGCACCCACCGGGTGTAGCCCCCGAGGCCTTGAGGAGTGGTTTGACTCCTTTGAGGTCTTAATGCCCTTTCGTGATGGCTCGGCCGGTCTGGTCGTTCCCTTATGCGAACTGGTCGTTGCCCGGGTGCATAGTCAGGTTCCGAGTTCTCGGGCTGGTATGTTGACGCTGTCAATGGTTTGGCTGGAGCCGGGTTTACGAGAGCAGCCCCCGAGCCTCTGCACAGGGCGACGAGGACGGTCAAGGGCAGACTCAGCTTTTTTCATACGCCCCTGCGTCGCCTTTCCGCAAGGAGGAGGGTGGGAAAGCGCCATGTTGCCCTTGATGGGCGCCGAACATGGTGTCTCCAGTGAGTTGCTAACGGGTGATCTGAGTGGACGCCCGTGCCCCATTCGATAAGGGTCGGCTAGTGGCCCAGAGGCGTGCTCCAAAAGTACCTGCAGGTGATTTGCCGGACCCGGTCCTGTTCGATAGGGTCCGAGGGCTCGATCCCTCCCTCTGATGGGATTCCGTTACAGAATCGTTCCTGCTGGTCTCGGAAATGTCCTAGGGTCACCTCGGGAGCGTAGCCCCGAGCCTTGGTTATGTATCGAACGTACCCAGAGTCATCCCTCACTCTGCGTGCTCTAGGGCGACTGTCGAACCCGTCGGGGGGCCAGCCTACGAACCCCTGATCAGTAGTGGGCGCGGAGCCCGAGTGGCCTGAGGCGGCTGTCGAACCCTTCCGAGGGGGCCAGCCTTCAAACCTCTGACCAGTAGTAGGCGCGGAGCCTAAGTGCTGTGAGGCGGCTGTCGACCCCCTCTGAGGGCTAGCCTTCGAACCTCTAATCAGTAGGGGGGCTCGGGGCCCGCTTCCTTCATGGAGAAGGATCCCTTTTGGAGTATCCCCTTTCCCCGTCCCTGTAGCAAGAGAGAGAAAGGGGGAGAGGAAAAGGATATGAAATTGAAATGACGTGGCACACCTTTTTTGACGCGGTCATTATGGCGGAGGTGAAGCGTCGCCCGCTTCGCCTGCCAAAGGTGTCGCCTGTCCTGCCGCAGAGTTAATGCGACAGGACGAGTGATTCGCGGGGCAGCCGTTGCGTATGCGCGAGCCATCGAGGAACGGAACACGGGCGCGTCGTCTTCAAACCATGGGAGAGGGCTCTCTCGCTGTTCCAGGAGTGGGACGTGAGTCTGCAGACGATTTGACTGCTGCTTCCGCCGCCTGCCACCGCCATTACTGTCGGCCCACTTTTGGCCATGTTGACCGTCGCGCCTTCTCCCGCGGCTGACTGACCCATGACCGGCGTGCTTGGTTGGCACTGCTAGGCCGTGCGCAGGGTTGCCTCGGGTTGCGGCACCAGTTCCGTAGTCGAGAAGCGCAGCGCTGGCGCAAGTGGCGTTGCAGTTTTTTGCACGTAGTAACCGGCGTGCCGGTTTACATGACGTGTGGGCCTGGGCCTCCATGCTGGATGCGTCGAAGTCGAAAGGGTGCGCCCCCTCGGTGCAGTTGCATGCCGCCTACATGGCGGTCCACCCTTTCACCCGCTGGTTTAGGCGAAGACGGAGGAATTGCTTGTAACCGCTGGGCGGTTACACGCTCCGCGCGCGGCGGTTTGGCTTCTTCTGTTCCTGGGGCATCTTGCATGACGCGTGGGACCCACCCCCCATGTCGTAGGG
The DNA here is from genome assembly GCA_029449295.1 of Zea luxurians. NCBI lineage: Eukaryota > Viridiplantae > Streptophyta > Magnoliopsida > Poales > Poaceae > Zea > Zea luxurians. Next base: position 7,458 of record JAOPSE010001035.1, on the reverse strand, counting down.
GGAAGACCTTGGAGCATGTTGGTGAAGACTCCATCCGTGACGGCTGAGGACACAAGTGGGGAGAGTCGCCTTTAAAAGGAGGGTGACCCCCTTGGATGGCAACCATGTCTTCGCACTCCCTTCATGCATCGTGTCCTTCCACCTTCCGAGCCCCCGGATGGGGAGCGGCTTGCGTCGCTTTCGTCTTGTTGTGGAAGGAGCGCAACCTTGTGGAGGCTGGGGTACCTTTCAGCCATCGCTTGGCTTCAAGGATTTTTGTCAAGGCAGCCCGGCTGCATCCCCTCGCCGGTGGTCACCCAAGACGGTGACCACCAGTTCGATGGTGGGGAGAAGCAAACCGGGCTGCGGCCTCTGCTCCGCCCTCAGCTTCAAGGATCTTCGTCATCCTTGCTGGGGCGGAGGGCGAGGTGAGCCGGAGCTCTACCTCCGCACGGGTCGGGCTGGCCACCTCTTCTTCAAGCTTCTGGGGGTTGGAAACCATCCTCCAGCTCTGCGGAGGAGGTGCCCTCCAGCCAAGCCAGGGAAGGCGAACTATTGCTGCCCAGCTAGGGTGCAACATTCCGTCCTCTGTCCTCGCTTTCGTGGCGAGGACGGGACCGTGAGGATCTGCCGGTGCGCTTTTAGGGCGGCTGGCGCTCGCTATGTGCGGTTGTTGTGGACAGGTGGACGCCGCCGTCGGGTGCTGAGGTGGTGGCAGCTGGAAGAAAACTTCTCCGCCGTCGAGGGCCGTAAGCGCCACCTGCGGACCGGACCTCCGGCTCTTTGTCTTTAATATCTCGTCCTCGCCCCTCGAGTAGGGACGTGGGCGAGGGCCTTGTCGCAGCAGCGTCTGCCCTGAGGTCATAGCTGCTGCTGTTTGGGCCGCCCGGAGCGGAGGTCGTTGTCGCTGCTGCCGGAGCGGGCGTCGGCGAGCCACCTGGGGTCTTGTCGCCCCGCAGGCCCTCCAATGTGGGGGGTTGTTCGTACCTGCGGGGGGTGGAAACCGGAGTTCCGTTTGTAATGGCACCTTGAGTGCTGGCGTATGTTCATTGTGGCTGTCGGGGCCTAAACATTTGTGTATTTGGGCGTAAAGCCATGTTTCTTCTCCATTTTGCGCCACCAGAACTCGCCTGTCGGCTAGCTGGACCGCTTAACCAAGCGTGAGTTGCCCTGTGCAGAAGGTGACGAGTGAGGTATCCGTATCCCGGAGGCGTAGGAGTCCCTCGGCTCGGTCGGCCTTGCTACTCGAGGCTCCTCTTGCTTAGCGAAGGAAACCTCGGCTGCTCTATGATGAGCCGAAGCCGGAGGGCAGCGGGCGTCAGCATGGACAGAGGCGGAGTTGGCTGGAGAAGAAACTTCGTCAGGCCCAGAAGTAGGGGACTTCCGAGGCCGACGAGGCGTCACAGTGGCGGCTGGGACATGGCCAGGTCATCCGCTGGCGGGACCAACCCTGGAGTCGGGCTGCCGAGGCCATGAGCTGGGCTGGCGCCCTCGGGGGACAGCTGGCTGAGGCTACGGAGCGGCCGGTCCGGCCGTCTGCTTGGGCCGGGTTTGTGGAGGAGACCCTGGCGGCGATGGCCCAAGCACGGTGTTGACATCTTCCTTCGAGGTGGAGATCCTCCGACCATGTTGCTTGTTCGAGGCCGGGTCGGATTCCGCCGAGGGTGGAGTCGATGCCGAGGGTGCTGCTGCTCCCCCTGCTGACGGTCCTGAACCTGCAGGAACAGTTTGTCTGTAGCGTGCGTATGTTTTTTTGCGGCCGCCGAGGCCAAAACATACCGTCGTCGTGTTGTAAAGCTGCATTTCTTTTCCCCTTGTTTCGAGTATCAGGACTTGTTCGTCGGTAACAGAATCGTTTATCCGAGCATGAGTTTACTTATCGCCAGAAGGTGATGAGTGAGGTATCGGTATCCCGGAGGTGTAGGAGTCCCTCGGCTCGGTTGGCCTTGCCTGCTTACGTTGTACTCTTACTCGTCCGTAGGATTCTGTTATCAATATAGTCGAGACAGCACCGAAAAATTGTTTCAGCAGAAGAAGTTTTTCGAGCGTTTAAGACTTGCTCGGACAGCGGAATCCCTTATCCGAGGGTGAGTCACTTATCGCAGAAGGTGATGAGTGAGGTATCCGTATCCCGGAGGCGTAGGAGTCCCTCAGCTCGGTCGGCCTTGCCTGCTTACGTGTACTCCGTCGTTTTCAGGACTCCACTATCGAAGTAGTCGAAAAGCACGAAAGATGTTCTGGCAGAAAGGACTTTTTCTGAAGAAAATTTTGACACAGAGGGGGTTCCCCCCTTCTAGCCCCCAAGGGAGGGTCGGGCTTTGCCGAAGGCAAGGCTGACCCTTCCTTGAAGATTAGACTTTGCTTGTGTATGTAAACGAGGTACATGAACGACTTGAAGACATCTTAAGGGTAGAAGCGACGTAGCTGTCGGATGTTTCCAAGCGTTGTTGTAGACCTCGCCTTGACTGTTGGCCAGCTTGTATGTTCCGGGCTTCAGGAATCTTGGCGATGATGAACGGCCCTTCCCAGGGAGGCGTGAGCTTGTGGCGCCCTCGGGTGTCTTGTCGTAGCCAAAGCACCAAGTCGCCCAACCTGGAGGTCTCGGGACCGAACCCCCTCGGGCGTGGGTAGCGTCGCAGGGACTGCTGATACCGCGCCGAGTGTAGTAAGGCCATGTCCCGAAGCCTCTTCCAGCTGGTCCAGTGAGGTCTTCACGGTTGGTTCGGTTGCTTCGATCGTTCGTACGCCCTTGTCCTTAGGGAACCGTATTCTAAGTCCATGGGCAAGATAGCCTCGGCCCCATAGACTAGAAAAAATGGTGTGAAGCCCGGGCTCGGCTCGACGTTGTCCTCAGGCTCCAGACCACCGAGGGGAGTCCTTTATCCATCGCCTGCCGAATTTGTTGAGGTCATTGTAGATCCTCGGCTTGAGCCCCTGTAGATCATGACGTTGGCACGCTCTACCTGCCCATTCGTCATGGGGTGAGCTACGGCGGCCCAGTCACCTGGATGTGGTGGGTCCTCACAGAAGTCCAGGAACTTTTCTTCCGGTGAACTCGGTGCCGTGTGTCAGTGATGATGGAGTTCGGGACCCCAAAGCGATGGATGTTGTTGGTGAAGAACGCCATCGCCTGTTCGGACCTGATGTTGTTTAGGGGTCGGACCTCAATCCACTTGGAGAATTTGTTGATGGCGACCAGCAGGTGCTTGAAGCCCCCGGGTGCCTTCTGCAAGGGACCGACGAGGTCTAGACCCCACACAGCAAACGGCCAGGTGATGGGTTATGTTTGCAGAGCCTGAGCGGGCAGGTGGGTCTGCTTTGCGTTAGAATTGACACCCTTGGCAGGTGCGTACAATCCTAATGGCGTCGGCCACCGTGGTCGGCCAGTAGAAACCCTATCGGAAGGCGTTTCCCACGAGGGTCCGAGGTGCTGCGTGGTGACCGCAAGCCCCCGAGTGTACTTTCTTGCAATAACTCCTGACCTTCGGCGATGGATATGCATCGTTGGAGGATGCCTGAGGGGCTGCGGGTGGTAGAGCTCCTTTTCGTCACCCAGCAAGACGAACGACTTGGCGCGCCGCGCAAGTCGCCGAGCTTCGGCTCTGTCGAGGGGTAGCTCTCCTCGGTGGAGATATTGCAAGTATGGGGTCTGCCAGTCTCGATTAGGAGTGACCCCGTTCCGCTCTTTCCTCGACGTGCAGTGCCTCACCCTCGGGGGCCGAGGGTGCCTCGGGCGAGATCGAGGCTGCCTCGGGCTGAGCCGAGGGCGCCTCGGGCTGGGCCGAGGGCACCTCGGGCAGAGCTGAGGCCTTCTCGGGCGTGTCGTTGGTCTTGACGGAGGGTTGATGCAGGTCTCGGGAGAAGACGTCCGGAGGAACCGTTGTCCGCCCTAAGGCTATCTTAGTCAGCTCGTCCGCAGTCTTGTTGTATCGTCGAGCGACGTGGTTGAGCTCGAGCCCGTAGAACTTGTCCTCTAGGCGCCGAACCTCGTCGCAGTAGGCTTTCATCTTCGGGTCGCGGCAGTGGGAGTTCTTCATGACTTGGTCGATGACAAGCTGCGAGTCGCCGCGAGCGTCGAGGCGTCAGACCCCTAGCTCGATGGCGATGCGCAACCCATTAACCAGAGCCTCATACTCGGCCACGTTGTTGGACGCCGATAAATGGAGGCGTAGCACGTAGCGGAGGTGCTTCCCGAGGGGTGAGATGAAGAGCAGGCCCGCGCCCGCTCCTGTTTTCATCAGCGACCCGTCGAAAAACATAGTCCAGAGTTCCGGTTGGATCGGAGCTGTGGGAAGCTGGGTGTCGACCCATTCAGCCACAAAGTCCGCCAAGACTTGGGACTTGATGGCCTTCCGAGGGCGAACAGATTGTCTCGCCCATGACCTCCACCGCCCACTTTGCAACCCTACCCGAGGCCTCTCGGCACTAGGATGATCTCCCCAGGGGGAAGGATGACAGCACAGTCACCGGATGAGACTCGAAGTAGTGTCGTAACTTTCGCCGTGTCAGAATCACCGCGTACAGCAGCTTCTGAATCTGCGGGTAGCGGATCTTGGTCTCAGACAGTACCTCACTGATGAAGTAAACCGGCCTCTAGACGGGCAGTGCGTGCCTTCTTCTCGTCTCTCGACTACGATCGCGGCGCTAACCACCTGAGTGGTGGCGGCGACGTAGATCAAGAGGGCTTCTCCGGTAGCGGGGGGCACCAGGATGGGCGCGCTTGTAAGGAGCGCCTTCAAGTTTACGAGGGCTTCCTCGGCCTCGGGGGTCCAAGTAAAGTGCTCGGTCTTCCTTAAGAGGCGATACAGGGGCAGACCTCTTTCGTCGAGGCGTGAGATGAAGCGGCTCAGAGCCGCAAGGCATCCCATGACCGTCTGTACTCCTTTCAAGTCCTTGATAGGCCCCATGTTGGTGATGGCCGCGATCTTCTCCGGGTTGGCCTCGATGCCCCGCTCGGATATGATGAAACCCAGGAGCATGCCTCGGGGACTCCAAAGATACACTTCTTGGGATTGAGTTTTATGCCTTTCGCTTTGAGACCCTTGAATGTCGTTTCAAGGTCAGAGAGGAGGTCGGAGGCTTTCCTCGTCTTGACTACGATGTCATCGACGTAGGCCTCGACCGTTTGACCAATGTATTCTCCGAACATGTGGTTCATGCACCTTTGGTATGTCGCACCCGCATTCCTCAAACCGAATGGCATGGTAACGTAGCAGTACATGCCTAAGGGTGTGATGAAAGAAGTCGTGAGCTGGTCGGACTCTTTCATCCTGATTTGGTGATACCCTGAGTAGGCATCGAGGAAAGACAGGGTTTCGCACCCAGCAGTGGAATCCACGATTTGATCGATGCGAGGCAGAGGGTAGGGAACCTTCCGACATGCTTTGTTTAGACCAGTGTAGTCTACACACATCCGCCATTTCCCTCCTTTCTTTTTCACAAGCACAGGGTTGGCTAGCCATTCGGGATGGAATACCTCTTTGATGAACCTGCAGCCATCAGCTTGTGGATCTCCTCGCCTATGGCTCTGCGCTTTTCTTCGTCGAATCGGTGCAGAGGCTGCTTCACGGGTCGGGCTCCAGCTCGGATATCCAGTGAGTGCTCGGTGACTTCCCTCGGTATGCTAGGCTGTCCGAGGGACTCCACGCAAAAACTTTGGCGTTCGCACGGAGAAAGTCAGCACTACTTCCTATTTGGGGTCGAGCTTGGAGCCGATCCGATCTGCTTGGAGGCGTCGTTGCTGGGGTCGAGAGGGACGGACTTAACCGCCTCTGCTGGTTCGAAGTTGCCGGCGTGGCGCTTCGCATTTGGCACCTCCTTGGAGAGGTTTTCCATGTCGCGATGAGGGCCTCGGATTCGGCGAGGGCCTCGGCGTACTCCACACACTCCACGTCGCATTCGTATGCGTGTCGGTGCGTGGGGCCGACGGTGATGACCCCCTTGGGGCCCGGCATCTTGAGCTTGAGTTAGGTGTAGTTGGGGATGGCCATGAACTTGGCGTAACATGGTCTCCCCAGCACTGCGTGGTAGGTTCCTCGAAACCCAACCACCTTGAACGTGAGGGTTTCCTTTCGGAAGTTGGAGGGAGTCCCGAAGCAGACAGGCAGATCGAGTTGTCCAAGGGGCTAGACGCGCTTCCCGGGAATGATCCCGTGAAAGGGCGCCGCGCCGGCCCGGATCGAGGACAAATCGATCTGCAAGAGCCCGAGGGTGTCGGCATAGATGATGTTGAGGTTGCTGCCTCCGTCCATGAGGACCTTGGTAAGCCTGACGTTGCCGATGACAGGATCCACAATGAGCGGGTACTTCCCCGGGCTCGGCACGCGGTCGGGGTGGTCGTCTTGGTCGAAGGTGATGGGCTTGTCGGACCAGTCTAGATAGACTGGCGCCGCCACCTTTACTGAGCAGACCTCCCGGCGCTCTTGCTTGCGGTGCCGAGCCGAGGCGTTCGCCACCCGCCCACTGTAGATCATGAAGCAGTCATGGACCTCGGGGAACTCTGCCTTGTGGGCTTCCCTCTTGTCGTTGTCGGGGGCCCTGCCACCTTCCGCCGATGGCCCAGCCTTGTGGAAGTAGCGCCGAAGCATGACGCACTCCTCAAGGGTGTGCTTGACGGGACCCTGATGATAGGGGCACAACTCCTTGAGCATCTTGTCGAACAAGTTAGCGCCTCCGGGAGGTTTCAGAGGGTTCTTGTGCTCGGCGGCGGCGACAAGGTCTGCGTCGGCGGCGTCGCGTTTCGCTTGCGACTTCTTCTTGCCCTTCTTCCTCGCGCCGCGCTGAGCGGACGCCTCGGGGACGTCGTCCGGCTGGCGCCCCTGAGGCTGCTTGTCCTTCCGGAAGATGGCCTCGACCGCCTCCTGGCCGGAGGCGAACTTGGTGGCGATGTCCATCAGCTCACTCGCCCTGGTGGGAGTCTTGCGACCCAGCTTGCTCACCAGGTCGCGGCAAGTGGTGCCGGCGAGGATGAAGCGTCCCGATCCTTTGGGACTCAATGTGAAACAATTACTAGTCCCAGGAGGCTAGTAAACACATTTCTTACTTCAAATAGTACAGAGTTTTAGATAAATTTATTACAATACCGGGGTACAAGCTCGAGAGGGAGCCAAATAGAGAAGCGCAGCAGGGAAAATACACTAGCCCAAGCCACAGGCAGAACTGGGTGCAGACACAACCCTCTTAATCAAGCAATGCAGAAAAGAAGTCCTCGGCCGCTGAAAAACATAAATAAATCTGGGTGAATACACTAGGTATTCCGCAAGCCCACCCCATTCCCGTAGGGAGAAAGAGACCTATGATGTACATGCTCAATTTGGTGGAGTTGTAGTCACTCATTATTTTCTTAGAGAGAGACAGTTGCTTGAAGGTTTTCCCATGCTATTATAAGTAACCAAAAACTCAACTGCCACTGAGCTTCCCGCTCCAGAGGCTTTAACTCTTTTCTCAAAACCCATTTAAACACACCTTTCCCTTGATAAG